>FIZV01001375.1:0-15850 GCA_900050545.1 Trionymus perrisii | reverse complement strand
TTTTTTTTTTTTTTTTTTTTTTTTTTTTTTTTTTTTTTTTTTTTTTTTGAAAACGTTTTTTTTCCAAAAAAATTAAATCTTTCAAATATTGTCGAAAATCATATTTTTGAGGAAAATTTCCTTCGTCATACTTTTTCGAAATTTTATTTAAAAACCGTTCCTTATTTTTTTCAAAATGAAACATTTCGATTTTTGCTGAAAACGATTTTAATAATCATCTTTTTTTAATTGAAAATTTTTGATTGAAGCGAGAAATATATTTTGTTGGTTTCTTTATCTTGAAATGAATTTTGAAAAACTTCTAAAACAGGCCCATCATTTAATGAATGTAAAAAATATCTATGACGCGTAGTGAGGTATTTCTATCATGTTGGGGGCTTTTGAAGCGTCAGAATATTTTCCAGTTTCAAACTTAAGGTGTACAAAGCATGAGAACCACATTGAGCAAGGTCAACGAGCGAATAAAATCCAACAAAGGTGCAAATTTCAATCAGTTCTTCACTGGTCCATTGGCCTCTCCCTGCTATGTATACGTAATACGTATGTATACGTAATGAGAATCGATTAAATGAGACGAAAACAATGAGAGAGTAGTCTTCCCTCTTGAATTCATCGGAGTCTTGACAATACATAAATTACGTACTCGGACCCAAACACCAATAAATCGCTTCTTTTTCCTTTTGTATGCTGTAGCCATCGATTTTGTAAATAATTCCTACATATTTCTTATATTTTTTTGTTAAAACAAAAAAAAAAAATGCTTAATTTGTCTGTGCTCAAGTTCTACATGATTCAGTGATGTTCAATCTTTGATCTCTCCCTTTCTCTCTGATCATTTCCCCTTTCTCGGCTGTCAATTGATTTTTCTGTATTTATGGTGTAAGCCTACGATATAAGAGTGAATTAATTAGATAGCTCTTAATGTACGATTGTTTTCGATACCTAATAATAGGCTCTTTCTTATACGTACGTATATTTTCTATACATAAGTTGTATTTAACCAAAGAATCCGCTATTTTGCTGTTTTGTTCTACTCTTCCAGTTTCTCTCGTATCCTCGTGCTGTGCGTTTGTAAACGTTGATACATTATAGATTGTGCCTAGTTACGTAATTGGGGATTTTATACAGTCCGTCCGAATTATAATGCTTTCGAAATGGCCAGTTCCTACCAGAAACTTTTTAATAAATAAGGCTTTGAAAAATTCCACCGTTTGTTCATTAAAGCAAAAAAGGCCATCATTTTAATACTTTTATTTAGACATCAACACAGCGAAATGATTCACTACTAGAGTGAAATCGTGGTCAGTAACTTCGAAGACGAAACGTCGTTTTACAAATGATTAAAAAACACTATCGAATATCAAAACAATAAATTCAATATCACAAATAAAATCTGCGACGTACGTACGTACGTACGAATACGTAAGTACATTATTCATCGCTGGTAGCTTGCTTCTTTTTCATTTTCTTATTTTTGAATTTATTTTTCTTCGCTTCCAATTTATTACTCAAGTTAGCTTTCTTATCGGGCACCTGAGTTTGATTCTGTGCTTTCTTAGCTTTTTTATTTTTCGAAGGTGACTGAGGAGATTGTGACTGCTGCTGAGGTTTTTGTTTTTTCGGCGACGCGTTCTGAGTGTTACTTTCAGGTTTCGATTTTGGTTCTTTTTTAACTGGAGATGAACCTGGTTGGGCAGCTGGGTTGGGGCGCTTCTTCTTCTTTTTAGATTCGCCAGATTTTGGAGCTGGTGACGAGTTTTCGGTTTTGAGCTTCTTGGCGACCGGGCCTTCCTCGGTTTTCTTTTTAGCCGGAGCGCGTTTCTTAGGAACACGAGGTTTGAATTCCAATACCTTCACTGTAGTTCCTTTGATTGAAATTATCGTACTTGGATCGAGAAGTTTCTGCGGAGAAAATGACGATCGTTTACGATACGTGGTAGATAAGGTACATTTAATAACGAGCAGATACGTACTTTCTGAGCTTGTTCATCGTTCAAGCTGACGAACGCGAATGAATGTTTAAGTAAAGATAACTTGACATTGATTACTTTTCCTTGGCCAACTTTAGCTTCGACAGCTTTCGTAATAACGGCTTCGCTTGCTCTAGAACAAGATAGTGGTTCCTTTAGTGGCGAATTTTTTCAATTTCGAATCATGTAGAAATGCTTACTTTTCAGGAACATCGGAAAATACAACTTTATAGATTGGTATTTGGAATCCAGATTCGAAAGCTTGTCGAACGACTATTTCTTTGCCATCGCAAGTGTAGCTTCCTTTATAGATGATTTTCTAAACGTATAAATAAAGGGTAATTAACGTGGCCAAATAGAATAGAAAATTACTTCGAATAAAGCTTCGAATAAACGAACTCACCTTAAGAGCTTCGTGATTGGCTAATTCGATGAGTACGTTACGAGCACTCAACTTACGGTTGATTCCCTTGTTTCTCACTTTTACAATATTTTCAGCTCCGATATCATCCGCGATAAGTGATTCCAACTTCTTGCAATCGATACTGTAATCCAAAACAAAAAATAACAAACGTAAAAATAAAATACACGAGATAAGTAAGAAAAACCAAGTAACCAAACTAACGATAATGGTACTCTGGGGAGGAAGATCAACTGTTTGGTTTTTTCTATTTTCTTGCTTTCTCGAGCTTTGTATACTTTGAAAGTGGTCTGTCCAATGGTAAATGTTTTATTTTCTAAATCCTGAAACAGTGAATTGGTAAATTATCGCGAACGAATTGATTGTTTCATTTTTATAGCGCTTGAGTAACTCACCTGTAAGGAATCTTCGTCCGTAACGTAAACGAGGCAATTATTCGACTTTTTAGCTTTGTTTTTCTTGAGAACAATCGACACAATATTCTTAGGACTAATTACGGTACTCAGCTGTGACTTGATTTGGTCTACGGTAATTCTGTAATCAAAAGTATAACTTTGAATAATCGAAACGAAAAAATCAAAATTTCGAAAATAAACGATTACTTACGTGTTAGGTAAAAATTTGATATATCCGGCGAATTCGGAAGTGGCCGTTGAAGTTGCATCAGCAGATGTTTTCTTCTCTTTAGGGGTTTTCTCGTGTTTGGCATTTTTTTGAACGTTACTAGCAAGTGGTTCGATTTTTTTAGCTGAAGTTTCGTTCACTTTAGGGAGTTTTTCAGCTTTATCTTTTTTATTTTGTTTAAGAGGTGTGATTGGGGTAGGAGCAGGTTTCACTTTCTTTTTATTATCTGGTATTTTCTTTTCTTGAACTTTCGTCGGCAGTTCTTCTTCGTCATCGTCGTCGCTTTCTTCATCATCGTCACTTTCTTCTTCTTCGTCGTCGTCATCGTCTTCGCTGTCTTCTTCGTCGGTTTCTAGATCATCTCCACCATCAACGAAGCTTTTGTAAAGATCCTCTTTACTGTCGTCATCATCATCATCGTCATCTTCTTCAGAACCACTTTCGTCATCGGTTTCTTCGCCTTCGCTAGCTTCGTGGTCGAAGAAATCTCGAGCATCGGTGAGTTCGTCTGAATCGTCACTGTCATCGTCGTCCGATTCGCTGGAATCGCTTTTTTTTACATCGTCGAACTTGAAAGAGATAGATTTCCTCTTTTGGCCTTTCTCGTAAGGTTTCACTTGCTTATCAGTGATAGGCTCCTCACCTTCTTCGGCTTCGTGATCGATGAATTTCTGAGACTTCTTTTTCAACGACGATTTAATACCTGGTTCGAGTTTAACTTTAGGAGTACCCGTGGTTTGAGGTCTAGCCTTACTTTTTGGAGTACTGGAAACTTCGGCTTTCTTCTTCGGTGTGCCGGCTGATTCAGCTTTTACTTTAGGTGTACCGCTGACCGCGAAGCTCAATTTTCTAGAGTTGGGTGCCGAATCGGTGTTTTGTTTTTTACCTGGAAGTGTTGGTAAAGGCGTGTCTTTCTTCTTCGGTGTTTGTTTTTTATCTAGAGCCGGAGATAAGAATTTAGACGAGCCTTCTTTGGCCTTACCTAGAGCTAGCATAGATTTCTTAATCGGTATGAATTCATCGGTATCCATCTTCTTCGCGGATAAATTCAACGACATTCGTTTATCTTTACGTTTCTTGTTTTTGGAAATGAAACCGTCATCCTGAAGCAAACCGGGCTTCCAGGATTCAGATTTACGTTCTTTAACTTTTGCCATTATTTTTTCACTAATTGAAATTAATTAAAAGATGAAAAATCGAAATATTCGCACGAAATCAGCTAAAAATGTTCACTGCACACGAGAACTCGCGTGTTTACAAAAATCAACTCGACAATGTGCATTTTGGGCATGTGCTCCTGCGCGCTGCGCCGTCGTTAAATCGATGTCTGTGGATTTTGATGGCTTCGCAGTACGATTGCCTCATTTTTGTGAGAAATTTTTTTATTTTTTTTTATGAAGATGAGACATCCTTTGTACAAAGCCAAAAACTTGTTGACATGTGCTTTTGTTGTTGTTCTGTGATTTGAGTGTAGTCTGTGATTTTTCGAGTTTATTTTATTCTCCATTCTCATTTTTTGAAAGAAATTTTCAAAATTTAGGAAATTTTTTTACCAAGTAAAACATTGATAATAATGTGATGATTTTGAAAAAGTGTTGAATAAAGAAGTTATTTGAAAATGTCCAAAACACCTAGTGGTTCGACTTCCAAAAGCGAAGCTGGAAAGAAAAACAAAAATCCAAGTAAGTTTTATCACTCAAAATTATCTCAAAATTGTGCATTGTATTGTATTCGATCCTCGTCATCGATAACCTTTTTCGAATCGCAGTGAATAATATCGTTTCGACTTTCAGATATGCAGTGCGGCAATGACAAACCAACTAAAGGCTTCGTTAAGAAGGATTATGGAACACATCGGAACAGATTTAAAACCATAAAGAACTCTAAAAATCCAGCAAAGTGAGTCCTGTTTCTTAGGTTCCAGATCCTGCGTAAAGAAACGCACTTAACCGAATGCTCATTGTTTGTAGTACGTACAAATTCGCTAAAGCTGAGTATGATCGAATAAGAAGTGAGAAAAAGGCTGCTAAAGAAAGAAGTCAGCAAAGAAAGGCGGAAATTCAAGCTGCTTTGAATGTTTATAAAGAGAAGAAGAAACTGAAAAATAAAAAGCTCGCTGCAAAGACCGCTAAAGGACAACCTATTATGAAGAATAGAATTGAATTGTTACTTGACCAAATTCAGAATACTGTTAAAAGCTGAAATTTCGTACGTGTGATCCTTTTCTCAAGTTTTGAAACAATTTTGTGTTGAATGTATATATTATTATGAAATCAGTTGTTTTTATTATAAAAAAATGATTTATTTAAATAAATATCGATCTTAACAAAATAAAAATAATTCTTAATTATATTATCACTCGATCAACTCTTCTCCTTGAGCAACTTCTTTCAAATTTAATAATTCCATGGTACACGTTCCTTTGACTGAATTACATAGCTCTTCCACTTCTCTGTACACTCCAGGAATAATTAATATTATCTGTAAAATGGACGTTTTACTGTAAGAAATTGCTGTAACGTATTCGCATTAAATTTAAGATCATCGTGATTACCATAGTTAGTTCATTTGAATCCCATTTTTCTTCTTCTACTTTGGTAACTGCTTTAACCACTTTTTCTTTCAGTTTATTTGCTTCTTTTCCAGACATAGTTACTTTGATTCTCATCTGAGCTCGTTCAATGGGCATCACACTTTGTAATTTAGGAATCATTTCGAGAGCCTATAATTACTCGTTAAATTACCGAACGAATATTACGAAAATAAAGTAGCAATCAAGATCATCTGTACCTGTTGTTTGGCTGACTTATTCTGTTTAGCGGAGAAGTGAACGTCTTTTAAAGCTTTGGATATTATTGATGTTGGATAAGGTCGTTTATTCTCAGGATTTACACATTTTTCTGAAATAAATTCAAAGTTCAATAAAAAAAAAATCGTACTAAAAACCGAAAAATATAATTTAAATCATACGAACCAGCTATGATTGTGGATACTTCTTTGAAAATAGATTCCATTTGCGCTGCTCTCTCCTTATCTGATATTTGTAGTTCTCCTTTTTCTAAAATTTCTATGCATACTTTGGTCTGATCATCTGTTCCGAATACTTTCATTAAGTCTTCCTTCTTAGCAACTTGCCCTTTGGAAACATTAACAAATACCGAGTGAGTCTGTAGTACTTCATCGATATCCTTTTCTCTGTATCGGATGAAAAATAATGAATAATGATTCGAGAGGAATATGAAAACTGTGAACAACTTACAGTTTATTTCTCCATGATAATACTTTGTTTTTATAACAGGCTATTTCGAATCTTGAACCTCCTTTTTTCAACCTTACGACGGCGACATTTGTTAAACGTATCTGATTTGTAGGCGTGAATATTTTCGACATTTTGATTAATTAAATAACTAACTTTTGAATTTTGATCTGAGCCTGAGCCTCTGAGGTTACTGTGAGGAATGAAAAGATAAAAGAAAAACATCGGCGGATACGATCTTGTCGTTTCTTGCACAACGTGTTTGATAATGAGATTTTTTACAAATCGTGTTACATTTTTGAACATTGAAGTGCAAGTTATCTTACAAAATGAGTTGTTTTATGTTGAAAAATTGAGTTTTCTTATCAGTGTCAACAAAACGTTCAAAATTCAAAGTTTTCTAAAAATTCAAATTTTAGTTAGAAATTTTGAACTTGGATTTTGAAATTATGAAGGAGATATAATGTGATGTAAATGAATGATATTTCTAGAAGAAAATTTTTCATCAATGAGACCAGTCGAAATCTTGAAAAATGGCCGAAGTATGTATCCGAGACGGCGTATTATTTCATCACAAATGAATTATTTTTTAACTAAAATGATAATTCTTTCGACTTCCACCTAGATTACTACCTTCTGTGAATCGGAAAAGTTACAAATACATCGAAATCAGTTCTGGCAAGCTGCTTGGATATGGACTCAAAGACCCCACATCGTTAATCGACGTCTATTTGCCATCAAAACTCTGCAGTGTTTCGTTACATGTGATACGATCAATACACTGGATATTATTGACAAATTAAAACAATTTACCTACGAAGATGCGAAATCGGACGACTTCAGTTGCAACTTTATCCAACAAATGACGCCTTTGCGACTGACAGAAAATAGCGACGAGCAAGAACTACTGAAGATTTCTGATAAATCTTTTTTCGTCGTGCGAAAATTACTAAATAAGAATCGTAATTACAGCGAAGCTATCGAGATCGTTGTTATTAGTACGTTCCTAGTCTTACGATACGAATAATCTTGATGATGTGATTCAAAGCACTGTAGTGGACTCTTATGTATTTTACAGATTACTCGTCCAATGAGATGGTACACTTCGAAATTCTCTCAAAAAATTGTGATCATGTTTGTTCACCAACTGTTTCATTCATTTTACAATTTATGGGCGATAAAATTAACTTGAAGCTGTTGCCAAAAGAAAACGTAGAAACTAAAAATTACGAATGGCTTCAGTTCCATTTACTTCCAAAGTTGATCAAATGGGCGAACGAAGCTTCGTCAAATAGTGAATTCATAAGTAAAGGATGTTCATCTTTGAGCTGTGTTGATACCGACGAATATAACGAATTATACGTTTACTTGAAGGATAAATATGGCAAAGATATAGTCAAGGTGAATATTACAAGTGATAATTTCTCATCGTAAAAGTAATTTCTCATTTAGTTCATTCGCTTTAGAATTGGCCAGAGAATACCGACCCATCTAAATTCGTTTACGAAGATATCGCCATCGCGACTTACCTATGCTTGCTGTGGAATAAAGAAAGAGTTACCTTTGTTGATGTAGGCTGTGGAAATGGATTATTAGTTTATATTTTAAATGGCGAAGGGCACGATGGCTTCGGTATCGATATCCGTTCGCGTAAAATTTGGTCCATGTATTCGCCTGCCGTTGATTTGAAGGTACTATACTTATAAACTGACTTTTACAATACGTTCATATTGCTGGCTATATTTGTATCTTGTCATTATATAGGTTGGTACTGTAACACCTACTGAAAATTCATACTTTCCTCAAGCTGATTGGATAATCGGTAACCATTCGGATGAATTAACACCTTGGATACCGTTATTCGCTCTACGCAACTCGTACAAGTGTAAATTTTTCCTACTTCCATGCTGCGCTTTCGAATTTTCCGGCCAAAAGTACCAGCGAAAAAACTCTTCTGTTAGTGTTTACAACGATTACATCGATTACGTCAAACAAATCAGTACCGATTTGGGTTTCGATATCAAAACCGATAAGTTAAGGATACCGTCTACCAAAAGAATATGCATCATCGGTGATCGACGTAATTACGCTCACTCTGACTACGATCAAACACGAAAGGAGAAAATCGAACCAATCATGCAGTTGTACAGTGCATCCGTGGAAACTGTATTCAAACCTCGTGAAAGCGTACAAAGAGTACGAAATTGTACTCAAATCGATCGTTTCGTCGCTTCTAAGATCATCACCATTGTTTCCAAGTTGTTAATAAATAATCAACAATTGCTTCTCGAGAAGAATCCAGACTGTGATATTTGGTCATCAAATTATTCCGTTGATTTTAAAGAAGCTATTTCCAAACTCGAAGGTGATGATTTGAAAAAATTAAAAAGCGAATGTGGTGGATTACAAACCCTTTTGAGGAATCATCATTCGATATTTTTAATCCAGAGTGGTAAAATCATGTTTAGAAAACCTATCGAATCGAGTGAACGATGTGATAAGTGGAAAAAAAGACCTTGTTGGTTTTTTCACAATCATCCGTTTAGTTGCCCCGTGCAAGAGAATAAATGTTCTTTTATACATTGAAACCGGATTTTTGTTGCGATTCAAAAAACAAGAAGTTAGAAAATACATTTATTATGTATATATGTACATACAAAAATGCGCAAAATCTGTCATCAAAATATTATTAAAATTGAGAGCAACATGTAACGTCATGATGCGGCTAAATACGAAGTAGCAGGGGTAGCTTTTCGGCTTTTCATTACTTCTTCTTTAAACTTCGTTATGGTTTCTTGAGCTACTTTAAGTTTCATTTTCTGTTCTTCGATTTCTTTTTGAACCGTCTTTTTCGCTTCTCGTAATTTCTTCACGGTGTCCACTTTCAATTTCTCGACTGAAAATTCAACTTCGCATTAATATACATTCTAACCAAAACTAGTTCCTTTCGAGATTTGTTCATTTACAATCAGTATGATGTTTCCATTCACCGGAAACGTAGGGAATCGGTTTCTTCACGAGTAAGCTACGCATTTGAGCGGTAGGATCTTGAAACATGATTTCTTCGTAATTTTCACAATAAACCGGTAAATTAGCAGAAACCGCTTCGTTGGCATCAGGCCCACTATGGAATAACTTCAGCATATGGTAGACTGTCACCTAATTGAAAGTATCTTTAGTGATTTACGATAAATGATTAAGTTTGAAAATACTTTACACCTACCGGTCTTTCATTTTGATCGTGAAAATAAATCTTGATGACGATTTCGAATTCTCCCCATCCCGTTTCGGAAACTTCGTAAGGCATTTTCATAACCACTCGATTACAATTACCGTAACTATCGTGAAGTTTGAAATGGATTTTTTTAATAAATACCGATAAATCTTCGTTATGATACGGTTTTACGAATACTGTCCATCTGTGCGTTCGTCCATCGGGTCGTTTTTCAGGCAAATAATGAGCTACACTACCGTAAACAATCGGTTTAAACATCGTTGTACCCTAGAATGGGTAAATTTAATGTAAATCAAGGCAAAATTTGAGTAGTTAAAGAATGTTATCGTACTTTGATGCGACCGCTGAATTCTGACTTATCATCTCTGAAGGAATCGTCCAGATTGTCTTTCGATGCAGTTGCACCTGATGAACCTTGAGATGCGTAAGACATCGTTCGCGTCGACGGAGATGTTTCACGACATGTCAATTCAAGTTTATTGGCATTTTAAAATATTTTAATTATTGTAAAAAACTGTAAAAAGTTACGAAAATTTTGAAATTTGTTTTGTAACAAGAAGTTGGTATTTTACTATTTTTTTGACTTTTTGTTTAAAATGTTTATAATTATGATCAGCATCATAAAAATTCGTCAGCCAATCGGAATCATTTTAGGATTTGTTCATATGACGCATGCTGGCTCGAAATGCAATATTACAAGCTTAAAAATGAATTTTACGAATTTCATTTCCCCTCTTTCCCTTCCAGCACTGGCGATTTTCATATTTTTCGCTTCGCCTTCACTTCATGTGAATTTTGATTTTAACGGCGTTTATAATTAATTAAAGCATTTATTTGTGCGAGTATATTTTTGAACGGTGTTGTAATTGAAGTTTTTAACATTCATATTCTCCATTCGACGACGTCTTCGTTGTGTATTACATCAAAACATCAAACGTGTTTATAACTTTTCATGGCACTGAATCCAGCGTATGAAGCTATCGGCAAAACATTTGTCGAACAATATTACCTATTGTTCGATGATGTCAATCAAAGGCCGAATTTAGCCAATCTTTATAATGTAAGTATATGTTCAGTGTATGAATTTATTTTAAATTAGTCGTATTTTGTCAAGTGTGATTAATCGCAACCGGAGCCTTGTACTTGGGCGTACAGCTAACACATTTCCAACCTTCCATCTCACTTCCAATATCATCACTAATTCACATCTTGATACCTACAGAATCAGGAAGTAATGTAAAAGAATACACTAGAAGGATGAGTATTTAAATTGACTTGCGTGGGTTAGGTGTTTACGTACGACTCAGTTCGGCAATTATTAATAAATGTCAGTTTGACAACTTTTGAACGGTCAAAGTCCACTCTAAAAATTTATTTGGTATTTTAAAATTTTTGCATTGTGTTGGATTTGAAATTTAATAGGAATACATTCAGTTATGCAATTTTTGTATTATTTATCTCATAATGTAATATGTATTATGCAGTAGATACATTGATATGAATATGCGATAGTATTTCTAATAAATATTATTTTTTAGGCTGAAACTTCTTTCATGTCATTTGAAGGTATACAATTGCAAGGAGCTCAAAAAATTATGGAAAAATTGAATGTAAGTATACATTTATAAACTTCTTGGAACTGTATTACTATTACTTTCTCACTAACGTTGTGTATCGCTTTTTTAGAGCTTAGGATTTCAAAAAATAGCCCGGCAGATATCAGCTATTGATTCGCAACCAATGTTCGATGGTGGTATACTCATTAACGTATTTGGGCGCTTGAAGGTAACTAATTAGTTTTTATGGTTTTGTTATGAATTAGCATAATACTCGAGTGTATGGAAAAGAATTAAGTACATGATACGAATACTTTTTTAGACTGATGAAGATCCGCCTCACGCTTATAGTCAAGTATTTGTTTTGAAACCGATCGCCAACAGTTTTTATTTACAACACGATGTGTTCAGATTAATTATACACGATAGCGCTTGATCGGAGGATATTAATTTCGTCTTATTTATTGTTTTAATTCAGTTTGTTGGAATATTGTTGAGTAAAAAAAGTATAATGGAACTTAATGTACAGTAATATGTATTTTTCTACGGTCGAATATGTCTGAAAGTAAAAATTAATTATTTTAATGTATATATTTTATAGTTTCTCGAAATGCCTACCATTATTCTCTGAAATACATCTGCGACATGTTTTATATCCATAACAATATCTTATTATTTTTACATCTAATCACCGAACGATGATTGTAAAAAATAAAATACTACATACGATAACGTCGTTGTTCAATCAATTTTTAAAAAATAAATGTTTACATGCTCTAGAAAATATTTTGACTCGATTGAAATTAAATGATGATAACAGTAATAATACTTATCGGTAGTGAAAACTCCAAAAGCGTTCTAACAAGATAAACATAAGTACGTAGGTAACTGAAAATGAAACGAAAATTCAGGTATAGAAGAAGGTAACAAATAAATACCTATCATAAATATGATAGGTACAGATAAAAGTAAAAAGGTAACGTTAAAAGAGTAATTTAAATGCATTTTAAAATAACATCCACGCAAACTTTATTTTTCAGTTTGAGATTTGTTGGACTTATCATCGGATTTGAACAACAACGGGAACATACCAAGCAGACAGCCAATGGTAACGCCAATCGTTCGTCCCTGTAAAATCATCAAATTAGGGAAAGCTCATTCGAGTCGGAGAAAACAACAAAGTTATTACAAGGTACCAAGTTTGCGAACAGACGAGAAGAGCTCATATTCATTTGGATCGGAGTCAATGGAGGTTGCTTTACACCCAATTTTGAAGCTGCTTTTTCCACATAGTACGCCGAACCTATACCCATTATATCTGAGAATGTGTTACCGAGTGCTGCAGCTGCCATTGTCGATATGGTGATCATTGATCCCAAAGTCATCTCGATCGAGTCACCCTATTGTAAGTATAAGCGCATTTCTAAATCAATTGCGTTTCATTACAATCCAACGTAGTGTAGAATATGAGACTTACACCAATAATCATAATTGAGTTATCTAAAAATCCAAACCCAACGAAGGGTACAGCATTGTAAATTCCAACTGTAATGATAAATTTCGAATTATAAGATGAAAGCCTGAAAGGATTACATAAGTTGAAGGTAGAATGTATACCTTGTAAGAGTTGTCGATTCGTTGGCTTTGGAGTAGATTCCTCTGAAATTATACATTGAACAGGTTCACACAATACAGAGTAAAATATTAGATTATATTTAGAATAGCTTTTGATACTTACGCCATTGCTCTAATGTTCAGACATGTGCAAGTAAACGTATCACATATTTATCAAAGAATTCGTATCATAATTGTCAAAAACTCTCCAACTACTTACCAACTTTTCGGATGAACCAGTCGTCAGGTAACGCGCAGTAAGAACCTGTTGGATCAACATCACTGGACTCGGCAACTTTACTAGGCCTTCCTAATTTCGTTCTCCATCGGTAAGCGGCCAACTGACCTGTGTATTTATTACGTATTTAATAATCTAGGCACACGTAATATTAGTTACAGAATAATTAATTTCACCTCTGAAGTCGGCCTTCGTCTCTTCTGATTCTATGGCTTTCAGAGCGATCATTAATTGTTGACGTTGTTCGGTATCCAATTTCGGAACCAATTCTTGGACCCAGTTGTTTGGTAAAGAAGATAAATGTTTCGAGATACATAATCCTACGCTATTTGTTCCTAAAAGTGAAATATGTTTTGAACTACTTCGACATAACAAGTGACCGAGTTTATAAAAATTCATTTCAAGCTCGTTTAATTATCAAGACTATATCGTATCGTTTAAGAAGGTAAGTGTGCGGTATTCCGTATAAAATACATAATTATTTATTCGATTTAAAATTTTACTAAAACAATTTCTTATAATTGAAAATAGTTTAAAGAAAAAAAAATCGATTAATTTTTTTCTGATAACTAAAAAAATTCTCAATTTCAACATGTTTGTTTATGTAAAGCAAGTGTTGCCATTTTTTGAAAAAAAAATTGTTTTTAATTTAATTCATGATTTCAGAAGTATGCAGCGATCCTGACGAGCAACTTCAAAACTAGATTTAATCCATAGATCAAAATAACCAGACACCGGGCTATCGAAATTATTTCGATGATACCTGTGATGTTATTTTTTTTACAACAGTAACAGTGGAAAAATTCCGTGAATTTGCTAATCAACCTCAGGTATTCATAATTCGGAAATTAATTATTGTAAGTGGGTGGATTAATAAGTGATCGCGTAGTATTTTCGTTAATGTAATAAATATTGCGAAGCGTTTGTCGATCCGTCCAGCTCAACAGTTAATTTTTCGTAAGTACCATAATTGACGTGTTGTTTCATTCCATCAACATTGTAATTCAATCGCATATGTGAAGGAATTTTCACCTGTCGTTTGCAAAATTATGTACCATACGTGTTTATCATCAACCTGCTGTTAATCGTATTCCCTTTCGTGGAGGTTGAAACACCCGTAAACTCGCCAGAATGACGGGTAAGCATTACTTCTTGTTTGTACTTTGATGACGATGATCAACTATGTTAACTCGTTTATTCGGTTCGATTTACAGATAAACGTAAAAATTTAAAATTGGCTTTTAATTCGCAACAAACGAATAATTTGAATATCGGATCAAATGGATATGCATTCCAGAATCAGCCTCCGTAAGTGAAGGTATTCTCTTGGTGACGAGTTGAAAAATTTACCTGTTATTTTCTTCGCAGTTTATGGGTTGAAGAAGAAAAACGTCTCAGTCGATCTTCGTTGCCAAAAGTACGTCCATTCAGTCCCGAAGATTTGACCGATGCTGCGAAGTGAGTATTGAATTGTGTTATAGCATTAATATTTTCTACGACTAGAATCAATATTACGTGTTTGTATTTCCCTATTAGAAATCGTAGAATGGCTGAAAGAAATAGGTTTAGGTAAGTTTCGCTTACAATGAACGGTTTTTATAGTAGTCAGTATTACGTGTACTAACAAACGTTTTATCTTTAATTTGCGATGAAATTTGGGCCATTGATAATAATTCTACTAATGCCAGTGTTTTTAACGAAATTTAATTTATTTAATTCGTCGTATTGATGTATTTTTCTTTTTGTTTAGGGAGAAATTTAAACTTTATCCTTGCATTCAAACCACTGGTAAACTTCAAGTGTCACCGGATTCGGTTCGTATTTTAATCAAATAATTTTCGTACGTTCTTCCTGAAGAAGTTCTAACCAATACGGTATAATTTATAAAACAGGTTTACGATTTTACCTGTGAAGATTTACAAGATCTCGGCGAAATTGGACGCGGTGGTTTCGGTACCGTAAACAAAATGATACATAAGAAAAGCAATACCGTTATGGCCGTAAAGGTATACACCTATTTTAACACCCAACTTGTTCTATTTGTTGTCTTTGTTTACGTGGTATTGTTCTCAGAGAATACGTTCAACGGTAGACGAAAAAGAGCAAAAGCAACTACTCATGGATTTAGAAGTCGTCATGAAGTCGAACGACTGTCCTTATATAGTGCAATTCTACGGAGCATTATTCAAAGAAGTACGTAAATTTTTCTCTCGCATACCGTAATATTTTCAAGATTATAGATTCATAAATGTAATTTTTCAGGGTGATTGCTGGATTTGTATGGAATTGATGGATACGTCGCTGGATAAATTTTACAAATTCATCTACGAAAGGTTAAAAGAAAGGATACCCGAGATTATTTTGGGCAAAATAACCGTCGCAGTGAGTGCATTTTTTAATCGTCCTACCGCGCAGTAATTTTAGCGCAAAATTGAAAATTGTGATATTTCGCAGACGGTCAAAGCTTTAAATTATTTGAAAGAGAAGTTGAAAATTATTCATCGCGATGTCAAGCCTAGCAATATACTTCTAGATAAAAAAGGAAACATCAAATTATGTGATTTCGGAATTTCCGGCCAACTAGTTGATTCGATAGCGAAAACTCGAGATGCCGGATGTCAACCGTACATGGCCGTAAGTATAGTTGTTTTGAAATTTCCCCCTCGTGTGGATGTGGAAGTAAAATGTCTCCATAGAGCGTATCATTTTTGGGGTTTTTGCCGCCAGACAGTTTCATGTTTTATACTGTTTTATTAATTTATGACATATACATATACCTATACCTTCTTTTTTTTTAAGAAAAAATATGCAAAAATGAATATTTAAATTTTAATCTGTTTCAACTGCAAAAGCAAAAACCTTTCGCTAGCTTGCGTGGAAGTCCGACTTCCCTCCAAATTTTCAAAGAAATGAGATTTTTATGAAGTTGTAATAAA
>FIZV01001371.1:0-26078 GCA_900050545.1 Trionymus perrisii | reverse complement strand
TAGGTACTCTTATATTATTATTACTACATCATTGACTGTATTTTAAATATTTGATGAATTATCATTCACCCTTCACTTGTAAGTTTTAATTAAGTGTTTGTATATTAGTGTTCGTTTTTTTACGCAGCGGCATTTTTAAAGGAAACTTCGTGTTGCTGTTAGCATTCAAGTCAACAGATTTTTCGGTTTCAAAAACCTTAGAATTTTGGGCAGATTGCTGCCAAAAACGCCTTTTAGAGTTACTTAATTTCACCTCTGGAAAGGCGATTTTTTTTTCATTTTCGTTTACTTGTTGGATATAAATTAATTATTTTACTACGCTTGCGTTTTCGATTTCAATTATGGTTTCTAAATTACGTAATAAAAACTAAATTAAAAATTTGATTTCTTTAAATTTACGTAGTACTTTTAGCAGTTAGGTTCAATGAAGTTGTAAATACGCCCACATTACAAGGTTAAATTTCTATGAGATGTTTTAAACAAATTTTCAATTCAACATTTTGTCGTATTTGTGAAATTTTAAAATCGACATCACAGTGAAATATTAATTTATTTTTGTTCATTTTATTTTATAACGAGTTTGCAAAATGAATTCAAAATAAAAGATACTTGATAATCGTGTGGTTCTATTGTGAGATGAATTACCTATTGAATGAAAATAATGAGTTTTTGAGAACAAAATATAATAAATCAAATGTACATTAGGATGAAAGTGATCTTAAAACAATTACACATATTTTATGACAGTAATACATTCCGATATCGACGAATTTATTCGCTAATTAACAAGCGAGAACTAAAATAGAATTAAAATAATAAATAAAATAACCTACGATCTATATTAATATATATAAATTTACATTCAAGCTTTCTGAAATATAACAAAATAAACGTCATCATTAATACAGAAGCCATCGTGAAATTAAATACCATGAACGAACTTAAAAACTGAAGGAAACTCACCCATCCTTCCCTCATCAAGATAAGAGTAGTATTATGAAGTTTCGGTCCAATCAAAGGATTCATTTGAGCCATATAACAACACAACCAACTGTAAAAAGTATGATTAGTGGTGACGTTGGTTCATCAATCATTTCTAGTCAAATGTTAATAAAAAAAATGCATGTAAATACTTACAAAAGCCAACACGTTGCTCCAGTTAACATTAAAATAAGTTGGAAAATTCTGTAAAAGGTTAACAACATCATGAATGAAATATTGCGCCATGTAATAAATTAGACGTAAATTAATAATGTACATACCCTCTGTTAGGTCCTTTAGGTGTGTAAAACGGTAACACGATTCCAACAACAGCCCAAAAAGCAGTAATTAAAACTACTGGCCAAAACGAAGCACCCATTGTGAATTCTGCAATGGAATGTATTGAACTATTGATTAAAAATTTGATAAATGAACGTTCGGTGGTGATTTAAATTAGATACGATATAGCATTATAATATTAACGATCGAGGGATTCACCTCGAAAAATAAAATTTTACAGAAATTTAAGTACAAAATTACACTTTTATCACTTCAAAAATGGAATTGGGTTGGGCTGATGGGTGGAAACTGGAAAATGATAAGAAATTTTGTTCATGTTACGTCACAGTCACAGCCACAACAACAACCAATCACATTACGACATAGGACTAGTAGTTAGTGCATTCTATTCGCTTAGCACGCCAACGCCAAGTGGCTACACTGCATATTTGCTGTAATGCTGTAAAGATTATAAAGAAGAAGAAAGAAAAAAAATGATTTTTTTATTTTTTTTGTTAGGGAGATTCCTCAGAAACAAAAAGACAAAACCATTTTGGTTTTTAGACCAAATATCCGATTCCTATACAGTTTTCCGTCCATGTTAATTCATTTCGCTACCAAAATTCTACAAAATAAAGAACAATAATAATTAATAACACATTTTTTGGAAAATTATATCAAGAACAAATCATGAGATGAAACAATATACACACAATGATAAAAATATACTATCTATCAATTATCATGAACTTTGCCGGACAAAAATCAACTAACTGGAAAAACAATGTATTGTTTCTCCATAACGAATAAGTTTGGTAAACTATTCAATATGTCTTTGGCCTCTTCGCTGAGCTCTTTACGATGCGGAGTTTTGGCTAATAAGGAATTTTCATAAGTTGAAGCCCCGCTAGGTTTTCCTCTTTCGCTTTTACCTGAAATTAACAATAATTGCAATAGATATTTTATAATAATTCGTGAAAAATTTATTGTACATGCAAAATTATTTCTATACTTGTTCTAATAAAAAAAGCTTCAAAATTTGGTTTAATGAAGTTTCAAATTTTCGAGTTTGTAAAATATTTCTAAGAATCTGTAAGTGTTTAGAATTTGATTTCTAACTTTGTTATCAACTACAAAAAAGGAAATCATTTCGAAGCGTAAATTAAAACAAGCGAGAAAAAAAATTCAAAGTTTAGACATGCTTTAAAATATTAATAATAAGTAGGTAACTAAAAATCAAGCAAACATTTTTCAAATTTCACTTAGAGAAGCATTGATGAAATGAAAATTCGCCAAACTATTTTTCGCTTTTGAATTGTTACTTACGATTATTTTTATAATATGGCGAATGTATATCAAAACTTGCTAATAAATCCAAGTCTAGAAGAGACGAATGCGAATCTGTTTAAAAATTGGTTTTTTAACCATCGACTTTTTCTTAAGCTCTCATAATTATTTGTCTAACTTAATTTTTTCATTTAAGGTAGAATCAAAAAAAAAAAAAAAAATGGTACACTTACGATTATCCAAGGGGTTCGTTAAACCGCTAGTATTCCAGTCGAAATGAGCTTCGGGGACGGATGCGGGTACCTAAAGAATGAGAAATTAATCTTCATCGTTACCGGAAACCATTTCAATTTACATTTTGAGAAAATTTTATACAAATAATTACTTTAGGAGCATTGTCATCTACGACAGGGTCTTCCGGGAGAATGGTTGGAGGTGAAATAGAAACCGGTACCGTGTCTTTTTTTTCGGACGCCTTTTGAGGTACTAAAGGGCTGAATCCCAAATTAGAAGCGAAACGGGGAACATCCGAATTCCACCGAGGACCGAATAACTGAAATGATAAAATTCAAAAGTTGTATTTCATTCTATTACGATTAGTAAATATCAAGTACCATCGTACCTGTAGCTTTGCGAAATACTTACAATATTTCTAGAATCGACGTAGAGAGCGGATAACAATATTTTTTGAGTTTCCGAATTATTCCAATTATAATTTAATGCGGGACTAGTTTCAATATCTTTAATCTTGCACCACACGCTGCTACCGTTCAACTTACCTTCGAAAGTATTCAAATTGACTTCAATTTGTTCCTAAAATATGACGAAAAAATTCAGAAATCACGAAATTAACGGTAGAGAAAAGGTGCGATGTAATTCTATACCTCATCAGAAATTTGAAAAATTTCGTTCCAACATTCACTACTAAGATCGTACATCTGTTCGAAATTACTATTCGATGAAGTAGTTGCCATTGTTGTAAAATCAGCTTGATTGGAAGTTATTCGAGTACTATTTGCTTCCGATGGATACTCTTTCAATGATTTGGATTGCTCAAGGAAATTGATTTGTTCAGTGTTTAAATTTTCTACATTGTCTATCGAAGGTGGCGTAGTTGTAGAGACAAAATCACTGAAATCATCGTCCATCGGCTCTTCAGACAGTTTATCCGATTGATCGGTGGTAACTAGCACGTTAGGTTCGGCATTCAAACACGTTTTCAGTTCGGATTGTGTATTTTCCTCGATTTGTATCGAAGAACTAGGATGCGACGGTGTAAAATCTATTTCGGCTGGTGTGGCGAAGTCTCCGAATTCATCTTCACCCGATTTATTATCAAAATCTGCGAAATTATCGCTATTTTGTTGCTTGCCGAGATCCTGGGGACAAGTGATAAAGCAATTGAAATCTATATCCGGGGTATTACTATCATCGCTATCTTCAGAAAACGCTCTTTGTAAGTTCGTTTCTATTCGTTCAAAGTTTGAATTATTTTCGAGAGTTTCTTTCTGTTCCGTAACACTGCAGAATGAACTGTAATCATCTTCAACAGTTGTACTACTCTCAGGAATATGGAATTCTGAATCTAGTGGTAAGTCGTTTTCAGTTTTGTTCGTTTCGCCGTTGATATGGTTTTCTGACTGCAAATTATTATCGGAATTGGTACAATAATTGGTTTTATCATCGGGCATATTTTTATCAAAGCTGTCGCTCGTAGAATCTTCGAAACTACTGTCTTCGTCGTTCGAGTACGCACGAGACTCATTACTATTGAATTCTGGAACAGGTTCAAAAGTGGGGGGATTTTCTTTAACCGAGTCATTTCGATCATCTTTTGGGTCCGGGTCATTAGTTTTATACGTGTTGTCGGTTTCATTGACTTCTTTCTTAAAATTGGAGTCATTCTTAACAGGAAGTGTGATAGATACATCTTGATGAACGAAATCATCAATCGAGTACTTGTGATTATGAATTAAAGTTTCATTCGAAGGTTTGCAATCAGATCCAGGATCAAAAACTTGTGATGCATTGCTTAGTTTATCGTCACTAGTGGATTTAGTAATCGAAATGTCATCTGTGGAGTAAAACATTCATTTAATTTCATATTAGCAAAATGTATCATTATTTTTTTTACTATGTTTTCTCTTACCTTGATAACAATTTTCCGCAGCATTAAAATCTCCAAAATCGTCGTCGTCATCGTCGTAAAAATCCAACTTACACATAGGTGGAGGTGATGCGGGTAGAAATGGAGGTATACCACTGGCCATTATAAATTTTATCGAGCAATATGACACATAGACGAGAAACTGAATATATCATTACACCAACTTCTAATCTGAAAAGTGATTTTGAAATACAAATGTTTTATTGGGGTAATAGAAGTCGTTGTACAGCTGTTCGATACATCATCGTGATATAACGCTATTTGGCGAAAAATATAAGTAGAAATGGATTATTTTAGAATCTCACTAAAACTATCTTTCCGGAGGTAGTCTGTGTTGGAGTGGAATGTATTTTAAATTGAAAAAAACAATAAATATAGAATATTTTACCACACCTTGCTGTTTATTCACAATACATTGATTTGTTCTGCTTTTCTATCAAAACACATATAAAATCAAACTTTTGATGCGTAATAACTTATCAACTTCACTTTTTGAATTACTTACACAGCAATTAATAAATTATTGGGAGTTAACGCGAGAACTTGAAAATTTCTGCAACAAAAAAAACTTTCAATAAAATTATAAAAGTAAAAGTTGAGATAAGGTTGTTGTTCATAATTAACCAATCAAAATCATCCTACTTGGAACCAATCATAAATCAATAAAACCGTTTGTACTCATTGCAAACTCATAAATTCTCTTATATTTTTTATTTTTTTATTTTTTTTTATTATAAAAATATTAAAAATAATGTGGTTTTCAGTTTTTCTTGGAGAAAAAAAGTTTGCAACTTTACTAAACACCAATTTTATATTTAAATTAAATTATGGCGAGTTTCATGATAGTTTTTTTTTCAATTTGTATATTTTTTTTCTACATTTTTGCTCTTTTTGCTAGAAAATCGTGCTCTTACAAAGTTGCCAACGTAACATTATTTGTCGACCTTTTCCCTTTAAAACCAGAACCCAAAACCAGAAGTACCACAGAACAACAATCGAAAAGTTTTGATTATTTTGATAAAAATATGCATGCATTATAAATTGAAATTGTTAATTTCTTTTTCGTACTTTCCATACCTCATTCAGAATTAAGAAATAAAACGATTCAGAATCACAAAATGGTCAGTACTCATTTTACTAACTTCTATTCTATTCGCTATTACGAATACAATACAAATTCAATACCTAATTTCATAATCACTCTCTACACGTATACAAAATGACTTCTTTCTTTCAGAACATCTCAGCATTTTCAGAAGAAGATTTCGTACCAAAAAAATGGATTAATAATATATTCAAGAATGCAGATACATCTAAACCAAATGAAGTAAATATTTATTAGGGTTTTGTTGAAACCATCAATTGGCAAGTTTTATTATACTGCTTTTATTTAATAGATATCAGCGGAGTCATTGGTCACGAAGTTACAACTGTACATTCAAGAGGTGAACTCCGTGATTGAGGATGACTGCCAAAAAGTAAGAAAATGCATTCTTTCAGATAGGTATGTGTCTTATCTTATAACGAAAATTATTTCAGATGGTCAACAACATGCCAAAAGTAATCAACGAAACAGAAATTCTAAATCAAAAAACACTAGCTCTAAAAAATGAACTTTCTGCTATCAAAAAAGAAATGGAAAACGTAAGCATGTTGGATACTTGATAGATTAATAGCGTTGTAAAGAAGAAGCCCTTAATGTATTGTTTTTTCACTTTTAGGTTGAGAAAAACACCGATAAATCAGTCAGTACTTTGGAAAAACTTGACCGTGTAAAAACGACGTTGGAAAACGTAAAACAAACCCTGCATGAAGCCGACAACTGGTCAATATTAGCATCCGATATTGAAGAGGTAGGTAAGTTAAGTACTAGGTACCTAGTGAAAATATTAGTCATTCAAAAAAATTTCGGTACGATTCTGAACATTTTGAATGTCGAGTTAGGTAGGTCTCATTTTGTTTTTCGTGCGTAGTCTTTCGATCGTGGAAATTTAGAAGAAATCACCTCAAAACTTCACAGTATGCAGCAATCGCTGAATGTTTTATCGAATGCTGACGACTTTGAAGATAAAAAAATGCAATTGGAGGGTTTGAAAAATAGGTTAGAAGCTAGTGCTAGCCCTCATGTAGTGAAAGCTTTTACTACCTCCAACTTGGGTAATTTTTTGTCATAGCAGCTCTTTTAAATAATCATGTCGATATGATAAATTGAAATGAAATTTTATTTTGCAGAAGAAGCGGTAAAATTTGTTAATATGTTCAAAAAAATTGAAAGATTATCCCACCTGACGAAATATTATATTAAATGTCAAAAAGGATCACTTTGTCAATTTTGGAAATCACTTATAGATTCCGATCAAGATTTGAATTTAGTTGAACAATTACGTTCTCTTTATGATATGCTACTAGTTAATTGGCAAAAGCAGGTGCCATTTTTCAGTTATTTCTATTTTCTTTAGTCGAAAATTATCATCCCTAGGGGCAAGCCTGAGATTAAAAGCCCTATACAATTTTATATCTTATACAGATGAAATGGTGTAGTGAGGTATTCGTCAATGTTAATTTGATCGACATTATGATAGAGCTTTATGATGACGTATTAATGAATTTGGATCCGAGTTTACCTTCTTGTATGGATACTGCCTTGAAACAACATCCTCAGCGTTTACTACTTTTATTAGAATTTTTCCAAATATCGAGTCAATTTCAACAGAACCTCGAGTCATTGTACATTTTCAATAATGGTAAGCTACATATTTTAATCTAGCTAAACGACAATAGTTGTATTAAAATTACTCGAATTATTTAATTCATTAGAGTCCGGATGTAAACCAGATTGGAATCCGATATTAAAATCTCTATATTTTCCGTACGTTCAGTACGCGAGCAAATACGGAACTCTGGAGCGACAGCTATTGGACAATTATTTATGGGAAATGTTTTCAAAATCAGAAAATATCACAGAGCTCGCAGACAGTATTCGAAGTATTAGCTTGACCATTCCAGATGTAATTAATATTGCTAAAGAAGCTAAAATGAGATGTGAACAGTTCACAAAAGGATGCGCAATCGAAGGATTAATTTCTGCTTTAAAAGTGAGTTTTTTTAAATTCAAATATTACCGCGTTAAGAAAAATAAATATAATTCTTACCTACTCTTTTCCAGGGATTCTTTATAAAATATATCGATAAGTATAAGGATATTTGTGCACGATTAGGGCAACAAATGAATGAAAAAGAGAATTGGCAATTGTTGAAGTCTTGTTTATCTTTTCAACAAGTTGTTGGTAACGTATATACTATTTCGTCATTTTGTTTAAATTTTCAAGTTTTCCGATTTTACTTACACCTAATTTATTTCCATAGGAGAATTGTTGAACGAAGTGAAGAAACTTGATTCTCAATTAATCAGTCGCCTGAAAAGTCATAAGAATGATAGTTCAATAAGGAAATTCTTACCTTTAATTTTGAATTTGGCTGCTCAAAAAGAATATGAAAACTTATTCGATTCTATTTCCAACGGTAATTAATTTTGAATTTGTTCTCAGTGGGGGTGTAGCAGGTACACTTTTATTTTGATATCAGCTCGTTGTCATCTCTATGTGTAACCTTTTTTGTGGCAGGATCAGTTCATAGTTTATTGGAAAATGTTTTAAATGTGATTGAAAAATTGTCCTCCGATGTGCACAAAATTACCTACAAGGTATCATTTCAACCCATATCGTTTTATTTAGAGAGTACAAAAACGTTGTGGGATAAATTGAACGCCGAAAACGACCGAGATTTACCAGACTACAGTTATTCTCCCCTAGAATACATTACTCAGGTAAATTTTTTACCCATTTTCTCTTCATAGTTTTGAAAACTGTTTATAAGCAAATTGTTAATTTTTTCACAGATTGGAGAACATATGATAACTTTACCGCAATACCTGGAACCCTTCCTGTCTCAAGAAAATTTACCACTGAATTCAGTTTTACCGATTCTATCTAAAGAAACAGAAAATACGAATTTTTCCGAAAAAGGAACTTACGCCAATATTTTATTAACTTCGGTTGCTAATGGAACTTGTAACTCGTATAGTGACCATATTTTAAATATCCGAGAACTGAACAGCTCCACGGCTAAGCAATTAGCCGCCGATATAAGTGAGTTTAATTCATTTTAATGTAATGTTTTATTCGAAAATTGGCATGGGACAAAGAGATGTTATGATTTGCTATTATTTCAGATTATTTAGGAAACGTTTTAGAAGAGCTTGGAATTGGGCTAACGGAAAATTTACAAAATATTCTATCACTCTTACGTTTTCCCCCTGAAGAATATCACTCAAAGAGTGTAGGAATCTCTCCTAAATTAGTGGCTGCCATTCGTCAAATGAGGAAAATTCCGTCCACCTGAATTTCAATTTCTTCAGGTTTCAAAATAATTGTTTAAAATTTTTTAAATTTCAATAAAAATGTTTTTATTTTAATATTTCGATTGTTTTGCGGAACACCATCCTTCATCATATCTCTTTCTAGGAGTACGACGTGTAAAGCATTGGCCAAAGTTGGCCTCGTTTTATCATGTCATCACCATAAAAAGATTTTCAATTTTTTGCAGAACTATGAGAACTACTACTAGCTGCGTTTTTTGAATTTTTGCAGTTTTTTGGTTTTAAATGACAGAAAATTTTCGGCGCCGCCGCCGACCGCCGAATCATTGAAAATTTTGTAGCCGAGTTCTACAGTAAAATTTTTTGAGTTGGCAACACTGAATTCATATCACTTCGCACGTGTTTGGTTTAATTTTTGCATCGAAAAACATTTTAGTTTCACTAAAAAAGAAGTTGAAGTTGAATTCGAAATACGTCTCTAAAGTTATGTAGCTTTCTGTTTCTCGATTTTTTTTCGATTACTAGAGCACGCAATAATAGCATATCTCTGGATAGAGGTCTTACCTATGCCCAATTCAATTTTATTCTGAAACTTTGCGATGCCATTCTTCGTGAGGAAACCCACCAAAAGAAAAAATCAGAAAGATAAGAAACATGCAAAGAAATTGAAGGTACGTAATTCATTCATTAATTCTAACGTAATTCTTTTTTGACGGATGGTCAAATTGATCTTTTCCTACTCAACTTCGTTTCTAATATCTAACACCCCTCCTACGTTGTAGTATCTTGAGCGTTTTATATAACTTCGAATCGTCCGCTCATTTGTAATATTACCGTGTTTCTATCTCTCTCCCATCTCATCTAATTCACCACTTACCAAAAAAATGCCCTTTTTTATGTTTAGAAAAGGGAAGAGCCTCCTAAGAAAGATGAAGAATTGAATATCGAAAGTGAATCTGACGATGATGTTCCTGTAGAACCAGATGTATCATCGGATGATGAAGATAAATATGTTACAGCCCAAGAAAAGAAAGTCAAATTGGCCAAAAAATATCTCGAAGATGTTGAAAAAGAAGAAATTAAGAAACTAAAAGGTTCCGAAGATGTGAATGATCACATTCTTAAGAAATTAAAGAACGACGAACTAGAAAAAGCTGGTAAATTGAAAAAGAAACTAGCCGATCATATAAAATTATCAGATGATAGAAAATTACTAACTTGTAAACAGCACAAATTGAGTATAACTTGTATAGCCGTGTCATCTGATAACAAATACCTATATTCTTCGTCGAAAGATTACTCGATTGTGAAATGGTCCTTGGAGAATTTCACTAAAATTAATTTCAAAAATTTAAGATTCAAAAAGAACGTTACTGATTCAAAACTAGACTACCATAACTGCCTTATAAATTGTCTCGATATTTCAAACAACGATAAATATCTCGTTTCGGGAGATGAAAAAGGTAATATTCACATATGGGATGCCGAAACGTTAGACCATCAACGTGTATTTAAAGCTCACAAAAAGTCAGTTACCGCTTTAGCCATTTGTCGAGAAACGAATTTTTTGTACAGTACGTCGAAAGATTTATTAGTTAAATCTTGGAATTTGAATGAAATGGGTTATATGGAGACATTTTTCGGACATCAAGCTGAAGTCACTTCTATCGATATTCTAAACGAAAATCGTATCCTAACTGCCGGTGGTACTGACAAAACCTTGAGAGTATGGAAAATTCAAGAAGAAGCTCAACTCGTTTACAATGCTCCTTCTTGCTGCGTAGAAATTGTCAGAAAATTAGACGAAGGATTTTTTGTATCAGCCGGAGACGATGGTAGTCTGTGTTTATGGGGCGCATTAAAAAAGAAACCTGTGCACGTTTTAAGTAATTCCCACGGCGTAGATGAAATCAATAAGCAACCAAATTGGATAACTGCTTTGGCTGTTTTACCTAACTCCGATTTAATTGCATCGGGCTCCTGTGATAATTACATCCGATTATGGAAATGGAATCAGAGTAATAAAAATATTACTCCTTTGAGCAGCATCGAAATTGCCGGATTTGTTAATACTATTCAGTTTACCTCTGATGGTAATTACTTGATAGCGGGAATCGGAAAGGAGCATCGATTGGGAAGATGGCAGAATATCAAAGAAGCTAAAAATTCCATCGTTTGTATACAAATTATGAAAATAAATGGAATTAATTAATCGTCTTTCTGTTGAATTTTTTTATCAATAAATTTTTTCATTTTACGTACGATTCAATTTCTCATGATTTTTTTCACCCAAATGAATACGCAGTGATTTCAACTTTATTTATTATTCAAGTTCTTATTTATCGAACTCGAAAATGGTACATGATAAAATTAGCCAGCAGGTGCTTGACACGGTGCGAGCTATAAATAATGGACGATTTAATAAATCGCATCGCTGGTCAAATCAATGTTTTGATGTTATCTCCTAGGAAACAAATTTATCGCAATTTGGAAGTAATTTTTTCACGAGTTTTCGATTTAGCAATTGAATTTCTATTACTTTGAGTAGGACCGTATTTTTTTCCTCTCGATATGATGCTTTCCAGTTTCATTGTTTTGTCGTATGTTTGTGTGATTTCTATTACTTGAAATGTTAACTATGGCAGTACTTTCGTACGCTTTTTTTGCGTTAAATATTTATCTCATTTTGCCGGAAACTTACGAACAGAATGTATTCGCTGTTAATATGCGTAAGCATTTTCATTCATTTTGATAATATTTTGTGTCGAGTTAGCTTTACATTCAGAGAGTAAATATTTAGGATTTAAAAGTACTTACTTGACTTTCAATTGATTAAAGTACCTTACAATTTTTGAAATTTATCTACAATTATTATCTACATACCTACTAAGTATCTGCACACCTTCGATATTTTTTGTTGTGCTAAACTTGTTATTTTATGCAGTATTGGTTAACGAGTACAAGAATTTGGTAGCGAGTAAAGCAGCCGAAGTAGTGTTGAATTATTTACGACGAAATCCGCGAATTGGAATCCACGTCGACGGTTTCTACAAAGCTGATGTCAGCGGAAATGATGCTCAAGCTATACTGGAAACATGTAAGTAAACCGCCAATAGTCAAGTACATAGGTAAGTAGCTAAGTACCTACGTGTATTCAAATCAAAAAAGAAATTGACTTCAACTTTTCTGCAGTATGTGTTCAATATAATACTTCGATAAAGGATGGAAAACCTCCTCACATCGTACTAGACACGACTCAAACAGGAATAGCTTCAGAGTCTGTGAAAACATTCACAGCAGCTTTAGCTTTGCCCACAATTTCCGCATCTTATGGACAAGATGGTGATATTAGGTTGGTTGAAGTGTACCGCTTTGTAAATAAACTAGCTTCCCAATGAACTGTCAACTGTCTTAAAATTCTTATCTGGTGGATTTCAGGCAATGGCGTAACTTAGATGGAGAGCAACAAAAATATTTAATACAGATTAGTCCTCCAGCAGATATTATTCCAGAAGTTATCAGAAGCATAATTGTCGCTCAAAACATTACAGATGCCGGTATCTTGTTTGATGATTCATTTGGTAAGTGCGATGAAAGTTGATGCATTTGAAAATAACTGTAGGCTATGTAGGTCTAGGTATGTAATACTTTCAATTTGATAAGCAGATAGATCGGTATTTCAAGTGAATTCTTTCAGTTATGGATCATAAGTACAAATCGTTACTTCAGAACATACCTACTCGACATATCATAGCACAAATCGAAGATGTTCGCAGCATTCAAAGGCAACTGACCAGATTTCGCGATTTGGATATCGTCAATTATTTCGTGTTAGGAAGACTGAGCACTGTAAAGACTTTACTAGACAATGCCAACCTTAATAAATTTTTCGGGCGTAAATTTGCATGGCACGTGATAACCCAAGTAAGTGTATTCGATTTTATGGAAACGTCTACCGCAGTTAGTAAATATCATGTTACAGGATCATTTTTCAGGATAAAGGAGCATTGAGATGTAGTTGCTCTAATGCCAGCGTATTATTTGTCAAACCAGAACCCGATCCTATGAATCGAGAAAGACTTTCGAATTTGAGGACAACTTATGGACTTACCTCCGAGCCTGAGATTATGGCGGCGTTTTATTTCGATTTTATTTTTCGTGGTCTTCTTGCTGCCAAGTTCGTTCAATTGATAAACTATTTACTTCATTATAACAATTTATTGAAAAATTAATATTTCCTAAAATCAACTTATACCGTTTACTATAACTCTATGATTAGATCCATGGTTGAAGCGAACGAATGGCCGAAGAATTTTTCCTACATCACTTGTAACGAATACAAGGAAGAAAATCAACCTTTTAGGAAAAGTTTTGATTTGAGAAAACACCTGAGACAGGTTTCATCTTTCACGATTTATAATTTAAATTCACTGTGTTTTTTATTTTACATCATTACATTTCTTTGCAGGTAACTGAACCTCCATCGTATGGCAACTTTTTAATCGAAACGAACGGTCACAGTTACGCAGAATTCACTATGAAATTAGAAAAAGTATCAATTCTCAACAGTCAATCCGTAAGTTCTGAATCTATAGGATCTTGGAAAGCGAGTTTAAATTCACCTATTTTGGTGAAAGATGTGGTCAGTTTGGCTAATTTATCAGCAGTCACGATTTATCGAGTTGTAACAGTTCTGGTATGAAATGAAACGATCAGATACCTATATGGTAATGTGATTGAATCCTACTTGATACATTTTATTAAAATGATTTCAATTTATAGCAACATCCTTTTATGATGAGAGTAGTAGATGAAAATAACGTCGAACGATTCGAAGGATATTGCGTCGATTTAATCGAAGAAATCAAAAAATTGGTTGGATTCGAGTACGAAATTTACGTTGCACCGGATAATAAATTTGGTAATATGGACGAAAATGGCCAATGGAATGGAATGATTAAAGAATTAATTGAAAAGGTGGATAAAATATTTATTAAATTTAATTTTAAATAGTTTTCGTTACATTTTCATCAAATCTCAGAGAGCTGATATAGGATTGGGCTCATTATCTGTGATGGCTGAAAGAGAAAACGTTGTCGACTTTACTGTACCTTATTACGATTTGGTTGGTATTACAATTTTAATGAAGAAACCAAGTACTCCGACTTCTCTTTTCAAATTTTTAACCGTATTGGAAAATGATGTTTGGTTGTGTATTTTAGCAGCTTATTTTTTCACGAGGTAACATGCTAATTACCAATTTACCACAGCGGAATTATCTGAATATTCGTTTGTAACTGATTAATTTCTTGTCCAAGTTTTCTCATGTGGATTTTCGATCGCTGGAGTCCATACAGCTACCAAAATAATCGAGAAAAATATAAAGATGACGAGGAAAAACGAGAATTCAATTTAAAAGAATGTCTTTGGTTCTGCATGACCTCGTTAACTCCGCAGGTACATTTCTTCTACTCTTTACTCCTGTCTATTTTCCCTGAATTATTACGATTTGGAAGAAATATGATATGTTTTTTTTAGGGAGGCGGTGAAGCACCAAAAAATTTATCAGGTCGATTGGTTGCAGCGACATGGTGGTTATTTGGATTCATTATTATTGCTTCATATACGGCTAATTTAGCTGCATTTCTAACAGTATCAAGATTAGATACTCCAATCGAATCATTGGACGACCTTTCTAAACAATATAAAATCACCTACGCTCCTCTCAATGGCTCGGCTGCTATGACGTATTTCGAAAGAATGGCTGAAATCGAAGCAAAATTCTACGAGTAAAGTTCAAACGAATTACGCATGCATTGCATAAGTTCTTCTATGACTAAATGCCAACTTGAAATTATCTAGGATCTGGAAAGACATGAGCTTAAACGATAGTTTAAATGAGGTAGAACGCGCCAAACTAGCTGTATGGGATTACCCAGTCAGTGACAAGTATACAAAAATGTGGCAAGCTATGAAAGAGGCTCAACTGCCTGTTACAATGGACGAAGCTTTAAAAAGGGTGAGAGATTCTAAAACATCGAGTGACGGATTTGCGTACTTAGGTATGGATAATTTTTTTAAATTTAATTTTATTCTACATAGATTTAAACTACCTCTAATATTTCAGGCGATGCCACAGATATCAGATATCAAGTAATGATCAACTGTGATCTGCAAATGGTCGGTGATGAATTTTCTCGTAAACCATATGCAATAGCGGTACAACAAGGTTCTCCTCTAAAAGATCAGTTTAACAATGCGTGCGTTTCAACTTCTATCTTAATTAACATTTTTTTGGATTTTTTTTTTGTTAAACGTCATCTTATTTTTATTTGCAATAGTATTCTGTTATTGCTCAACAAGAGAAAACTGGAAAAATTAAAAGAAAAGTGGTGGAACTTGAATCCAGCCCGTAAACAATGCGAAAAACAAGATAATCAGTCCGACGGAATCAGCATTCATAATATTGGTATATCATAAATATCTACAATAAATAATTGCTTTTTCCCTTATGGACAGGAATTGTACACAATAACCATCTTTTTTAGGCGGAGTTTTCATAGTGATATTTGTTGGTATTGGATTAGCCTGTATTACTTTAGTGTTTGAGTACTGGTTCTACAAATATAAGCATAATCCTCGATTGGCCATGTTCGCACGTAAAGTTAGCAATCAAAATTCAGTAATAGACAAAATACATCCTAGTTCGTTAGCCGATTTTACAACCTTCAAAGCAAAAAGTTCCCGGAGAAGTCAAGGATTTCAGTAGGTAACCAATTGCATAGTTGAATTTTGGTAATTAGTGTAAATCGAAACACTTTTTTTTCATTTCAGGCCAAATGAGAACTTATCTATCATAAACAGAAATAATTGGTGACGGTGGGAAAATACTAGATCTAGTCAATTTCAAACAAATAAATAATTTTTTACGTACCAGCTTTTCTTTTAAAAATATGTGATTAGCGAAATAGAAAAAAAAAATAATAGTATCACTTAGAAATAATAACACGAAAATAATTATGAACACAGGTGAGAAACTAATTACGCTTTTTTTACTTGGTTATTCCATTTGGGGCACATTTTTACCGGACGCAAGTACGGATTATCGATGGTTTCAGTTTCCGATTTAGAATTGTTTTCTTCGTCGTCATCTTCTATATCGAGTAACTGTTTATCGTTCTTTGGTTTTTTATTAGTAGGAAAAACCATATCTTCTTCTTCATCATAAACTTGATCTCGAGGTAATAGAGCAACTAAATATGTGCGAGATTGCAATTTGGCAGCAATTACTGAAAATTGAATTTAAAAAAAAAATGATTCACCAAAATATGTAAACTAGGTATTCGATTATAGTGAAAAATTTACTTACATGGAAATACGTCATTTTCAACGTTGAAAAATAAACTTTCGGTATCGTTGGTTTTAGTTTTGAATTTATTCAAAGCTCTTTCCAAGTCCCTTTTTTGACTAGCTGCTTTTTCTCTAATCGCTTCGTATTCGGTAACTGGTTTCTTATGTGTCTGGAATAAGTGCCGAAAAAAACCAACGCAAATGTTTCAGTACTCGGTGCATATGTTTTGAAAACAAAATACCAAAATACTCACCGGGGTACGGGTATACGCGTGAGGATCCGGAAACTGAGGTAAATGATTAGGAATGTAATGAGGTAAATGTTGTTTCGAACCAGCTGCTAGCATCGATAGTTGTTTAACTGGTGTAGATTGAGCAGGAGGAGGCATCGAGTGGCGATTATTTCGAAATGCGTATTGTTCCATACCATTCAACGATAGTCCCATGTCGATTAAAGCCAATGTGATGTCTGCTGGAAGTGGTTCAACTCTACCGGCGGCTTCGGTGAACATCCGGCTCGTTTTTCCGATTTCGGTGATTACTGCAAATCAAAAGTTACGTCAGAATCAACGCTGAGATTTTTGCACATAATGTTACTTACAGCTTTGGAACATTTCTGTTAGAGTTTCTACAGCGATATGATCCGCATTGTGAAATCCAGCTTCTTTCAGAATACAACACACGTAGGGCTTGAGAATCTCGTGAGTCAACATGTTTGTTCAATGAAGAATAAATCTGAACACTCGAAACTATCTTTCAAATGGAAAAATTAACAGTAATCGCATTATTTTTGGATAAAATGGGCCACCAAAAATGTTGAAATTTTGTTATCTTTTGTTATCGCTAATGGATGCGCCAGGCTTGCACTTGCGTCTTGAAGAAAAAATCAAAAAAATTCCCTGAATTTTGAAAGCTGCATTGTTTGATACTGCCGCACGGTTACGTCCGCAATCAAAATAATTTTTTCCAATCTCAATTTTTTACTTTTTTTAAAATCGCAATTTTGTTTTTGCTGCTGAGTGCTGAAACGCAACCCAAGATAAAGAACAAGCTAAAGATTATATTGTACAATAATTTATTGGAAAACTCGAAACATTTGCTTAAAAATTATTGCTTCATCACTTCAGTTTTCGAGAGTTATATGTATAAGAGTACCCTATTTATTTAGTAATTAGTATTTAATATAAAACTTGGATCCAATTGCCTCTCTTGACGAATAAAAACAAATGAAAATGACAATTCTTCAGAGAAGCAGTCGAACTACGAATTCATTTAAATAATATTAAGCGATTTTGTAAGGTTAAACGTTGTAAAATAATTTAATTGAAAACACATTGAAAATTGACATTCATAATTCATTGGTTTCATCGACATTCTCTTCAGATCTTTCCAAAATAGTGTTCTGTATCGATGATATTTTTTGACGATTCTTTTTGATAGATTGGATCTTAGTCAGCAGTTTTTTCGCTTCACCAGTCGATTTCTTGTTACTTTTTTTGCTCAATTTCTGTGAAATATATTCAAATGAATTAATCGTGCGTAGACTCGAAACTATGAAAAACGTACTGAAGTACCTTTATCACTTTTTCCATTAAATTTTCCAACATCGGTAACATTGAAGGATCAGTGAAAGTTAAATCCAAGAAATCTAGTCCTTTCAACAGTACTGCTTGATGATTAGAATCTCGCAAGTCGATTATATAATTACAGAACGAAACTGCAATATTGAAATGAGTATTTTCGCCGGCTTCTGGCTAAAAAATACAATATATTTTTCAATATTTTATACATTACAATTATTGAACAGGTTATCAAAAAAAAAATCTAATACGTACGTTTTCGTGAACAAAACTTGGGCTGGTAAGATTACATAAAACTTTAAGAAGACATTTTTGATCGATAATGTTCAACGGATTGTTAACGGGTGCGTTAAATAACGTATCCATTGCAGATATGATGGCGTTTTCGAATAACGACAGCGACCATGGACAATGCTTAACGTAAAAAGGAAAAAAGAAATTCAAACAGTCTCTAATCTCGATCGATTCTTCTGCAAATAATTTGAATTATACTGTAAATTAAAATCACTCCAAAACTAAGAGAAATGTGGTACTTTTACATACTTGAAGCAGGATGAAACCATATCAAAATTAATCTCATTAAAACTTTGGACGATTTGAGTTTTCCTGTCGCCATTAATTGGCATAACCCGTGAACTACAGTGAAACGAGCGTCTACGAACTGACACCGAATTAATCAAGTAACCTTTATTCAATTTACTCGAAAATCATCGAATCTACGCACTTCGTCATTTAATAAATCTACCAAAACGCTAATGAATGTATATCCTGAAACCAATCCTTCTTGCTGGTTGTTTTCCGAATGTTCTTCTTCTTCTTTTTCTACTTCTTCTTCCGTATCTTCTTCCGAACATTCGGACGACTCGTCGTCCGAAGAATCGAAACCGTGATTTCGGCGTTTTTTTCGTTTGGGGTTAGTTTGATCGTACTTCTCGTCTAGAATAGGAAAACAAAACTTTCTATTTTGAAAATCTGCGAAGTGATGCGAATGTTTTTTACTTACACTCGTTCAGACTATTTATATCGAAAGCATTGGGACCAAAGCATAACAAAAAGTCGAAAATAACTCTCAACGCGCTGGTACAAATGTCGCTTTTACCACACTGAAAGTGAAAAATGAAGTATTTTACCATTTTGTCTAAAACTAATAACTAAAAAAACGTTCAAGGTACGTAAATCTGTAAAAAAAATAAGATAAATTTACCAAAGCAAAAAATGTAACGAAATGTTCTTTGGCCAACGCAACATCTCGAAGACAACACGAACCTAAAACTTCTGTCGCCAATGGAGCTATGATACAATTATCACTCTGTGAAGAGAAGAAAAGATTATTACATCCACACGAACAGATGTATCCCTTATTTACGAGATCGCTTACTTTACATGCTGGAAGTACAAGCATTTGAAAAAGTGTCCTAAGTTCTGGTGTCAATTGCTTGACTATAGATAAATGCAGCATTTCTTGCAATATTGTCAAACATCTTCGAATAGTAGGTAATTCTAAATTTTCCAAAGGGTTCAATAGTTCTTCTTCCTAACAAATAGAAACATTGGAATAAATGTTTCAAGATTTCAAGAAGCGGAGTAAAAAATAGAATTTTACTTCTTCATGATCAGAAGTGCTATCTTCAGTAAAATCGACCGAATTTATAATTATAGATCCCATCAAAGCAGCTTTCAATTCTTGAATTCTATCCTGTATTTCGGTCATGTCCGTCTTTAATTCTTGAGCTTTGCTGAAATCTTGGTTTTTAATGGCATCTTCTTGAAGTTCTTTCAATTCGCTCATTTTCACATTTAATTGAGCAATCTGCGAGGTAAGTTAAAAATTTATGAATTATTTTCTTAGATCGTCGTTTAGAAATAAATCGACTTACTTTAAATTTAATATTCTGCTCTTCACTCGGATTCAAATCGATTTGTTCGATCGTAGCGATAGAAGGAGGAGACTTATCGTCATTATTGGGAGTATTGGGATACAACAAATCGTTAATCAGTTCTGTTATCTTGGAAATACTTTCGTTAAGATTAGTTTGTAACATGAAGTACAACTCTGTCACCGGTCGAATAGTCTCCATTTCAACATTTTTCAATAATTCCAAACAAAGAGATTTCAATTCTTTCCTAAATTGAAAAAAAAAAAATTAGAACTTAGTGAAATTAACACCTCAATAAAAAGCATGGTACCGGTACCTTCCCACTTCATCACCGTAATCGTAAGTTTTAGACAACTCTACGAGTTGAATTAAAATAAATTCTTGTTCTTTTTTTCTCCATGGCTGATCTTCGGAAAATTCCCTCGATGTAACTTCGTAGTACCTGAATAAATTTATAATTCGAAATTAAAACCAATAATTTGGCATATGAATATAAGAAACATCATCTATTATTACGTTTTAATATAAGTACAAAATATACTAAGATCCGGTAGGAGACCATCTTGCGTGGCATCATATGATTTAGTAGATTCCCACCGATAATTATTTTTTTCGGAAACTAAAGAAGATGTGAAAAACACGTAACATCTCCAGAAAAATGCCGATTCCGGGGTCAATTCATCGAATGTAATCAAACCGAGATTATCCATGATTGGTTTCAACGTTTGTTGCGCATTGTCATCAGCTGAAGTGCTAAATTGACAGAAAAAAATATACAAATTGAAATATGAACGCTGAGAATACAATTTAAAATTATGTAAATACGCACTAAAAAAGAGACATTAAAGCTTTAGTAGTCATTTCCATAGATGCGACTTGTAAATCTAAAGCTTTCAGCAAATCCAAATAGTTATAATCTAGCCGTTTAAGCCAAGCCGGCAATAAGACATTTTTCACCGTATTTCTCACCAACTCTGAAACATGAAATAATTTCAACAGTAAAAATATATATTAACAACGAACTCGCTTGTTGAAACCTATACTATTACCATTATTGTCGTATAAACCGGTGTTCAAGAGTCGTTTCCTTTGTTCGATAGTGAATTGCTTAATGTGCAGTTTACTCAACACTGTATATGTTTCTTTGCGTACTTTCTCGGATGTGTCATCTGTACGATCGATTATTCTCTCGATTAAGTATCTACGAACAAGAGATATTTTGGATAACGCCAATTTTCGTACTTCAGCTGCCGTGTCGTTTTCCATGCAGTCCACAAGAGCTAAATAAATCATACATTTTAAAACAAAACAAACCCGAATATGTGAGAAAAGGGCAATTTTAGGTACCTTTTGTAACTGGACATTTCTTATCGGATTTATCTTGCAATCTATACACAGCAAGGATAGCTTGCATTCTTATTACGGGTACTTTATCCTGAACAAACAAATAAATAAATTATGTAAAAAAATCAAACTAGTTTGAACAGATCGCTACATCGAAATACAAACTTTGATTCTTTCGAGCATTATTTGGACTATAATATCACAAATTTTACAATCCAGCATGGCATCCGGACTCATCCTAAGCAGAAGTTTTGATATAAACTGACAAACTCGTTTTCTAACGATTGGTGAAGGTACATCATGATTCTACAATCACAAAAAACATATCAGAATTTCATTTGAAAATAAAACAAAATAACGCAAACATACTTTCTTCAAGAAATCAAAAATGTTATATAAGAATATCAAGGATTCTTCGGATATGTTTGAATTATCGGGCGCGTCTAAACCGGCTACGGTGATAATGAATTCAATAGCAAATTCGAATACGTTATCGGTGGCGGCGTTGACATCTCCGGTAGCACTGAAGGCTGTTTTGAGGCATGTAATGAAAGCGCAAGTGAATTCATCGTCATCGGCCTGTAACATAGGCACAAGTTATATAGCTAAATATTTTTTCTAGTAACATAATCTATGAGATGAAAATGAAAGAAACTTACCCCGTTATAAATACGAATTAATTTCGAGACAAGCGCCTCTTGAATATGTTCTAATTGCGATTCGTTGAATATGGCCGAGATTTCGGGATCCCTCCTGATTTCAAAATCTGTCATAATTCATGCAATTTTTATAACAATAATAACATTCATTAAAAACACCGGAAATTTAGGAAAAAAAAAATTTTGAATCATTCATCATTCATTGTTGAACCTGATTGATTAAAAAATCTTCCCTCGAAATTTCGCAAATTTGAGATCCCCACCATGAATTATTGGCCAATCATGGAGCGATGAGATCTTTGCTTCCCTAATTACGAATGACGGCCTTGTAATTTTCTGTTATGTGTGTTCATCAATATTCATTAGCCTAGTGTAGGTAACGCTGCCTATCAAATATGGGTACCGTACCCAAAACCGTAACGAAACATTGTTGTCAAATGAACCAATAAACGTTATTTTGCATCACAAAGAAAGCGTTCGGGTACGGGTACGGTCAAGAGGTACGATTAGGGGAACGGTACTTTATTTTTTCAGTGTTGTTTGATGACAAAAAAAAAAGTAGGAGAACGGTCAAAATCATGTCAAAATTCAAAAAAACAGCAAAAACTTCAAAATTTATGACTGAAAAAAATACAGAGCTCTCTAGAATAAAAATTCAGAAAATTTGAGAATTTCTAGGCCTACTGGTCGACGAATAACTAATATCTAATAAGTTAATATAATATAATCGTATTCGTGTTATTGATATTGATAGTCGTTCAAACACTCACTTCTTAATTCCAGTTAATTTGTAATGGTGATAATATGCATCGTGCTTTCGTGCACTAACTGAGAAAATATCCTGAAAGGAATTCTTTGTTTGGTGTTCTAATTTTAAAAAATAAAAATAAGATAAATATATTCGCGTGCTTCCTTTCTCGCCCTTAAAAATGTACTGAACTTTTAACTTTCGTAACGAGTACTTGCTCTTTATTCTTCGGCGTTTCTTTTAAATCGTTACCGTGTAACCTTGCTGTTTTAACATTTCACTCCCAGTCATCGAAAACTTATACGTCTGTTTCAAACTTCGTACCGAGACTACAACTTTGCACCATAATTTCAATTCGGAAAATCATTTTCTTCGTATAAACCACGCAAACGTATGACGATTTGGTGTAAAATTCGAACCAAATAGCATAGGTAAGTTTGGATAAATTGATATCACTCGAAGGTGTTTCGTGTGGTTCATTTCATCATTACGATTATTACTTATTATATGAATGAATTTACATCTTCCGTTGATTCATTTCCGTTAGTTTGCGCGTTTTTGAATTCACTTCATTTTTTGTTTATATTACGCCAGTGTGTAGATGGTATATTTGTTTATACGTTATACGCGCTGTGTAGGTTTTCAATGTTTGTATTTAATTTAACGATGTAAATGTAAAATCGCATCAAAAGGAAAAATTCAACTTTTTACTCGCGACGTTACGGGCACGTGACAGACGGTGGAATTTTTCACTCGAAAATTGAGCAATACTTTGATACTTTGATAAGAAAGGTTGTTGACGGAAATACACGCCGTGTTTAGAAGATTTATCTTAGTTGCAAAACTTTTATACATAGTGTACGATAATTAGGTAATGTGGTAATGTAATAATGAAAATGCGTATGTTTACAGATGTACAGTATGCCGTTTGAAATGTAGAAAAGGTTCACGTCTTGAAAATTAAAAAGTCAGTATGGGAGGTTCGTTAGATAAGCCGAAAACAGATAAACACAACGAACACGGATGCGGTAACGGTCTTAAATATGGCGTTGCCAGCATGCAAGGATGGCGAGTCGAAATGGAAGATGCTCATTGCGCTATTACGGGCTTGAGCGACGAGCTAAAAGATTGGTCTTTCTTTGCCGTTTTCGACGGGCACGCCGGTGCCAAGGTTTCCGCTCACTGCGCCGAACACCTGATGGAATGTATTGTAAACTCCGAAGAGTTTCGTAGATCTGATTTCACCAAAGGGATCAGGTAATTAGTAGCTATTTGAAAAACTCTTACGACTAGTCGAACACTAATCGAGTGTACGGTTACAGGTCCGGATTCTTGCATTTAGACGATAGCATGCGTACACTACCAGAACTAGCTAGTGGAGAAGATAAATCCGGATCTACGGCCGTTTGCGCTTTGGTATCGCCCAAACAAATATTCGTGGCCAATTGCGGCGATAGCAGAGCTGTGATTTGTAATTCAGGTGTACCAACTTTTAGCACTCAGGATCATAAACCGGTACTGCCGGGTGAAAAAGAACGTATTCAGCGCGCCGGAGGTTCGTATTACACATCGTGACGTATTCTCGTTTCCGGTTCGCCCGCATAATTCTATTATTTTGTTCGCAGGAAGCGTTATGATTCAACGAATTAATGGCTCGTTGGCTGTTTCAAGAGCTTTAGGTGATTACGAATATAAAAATGTTGAAGGACGAGGTCCATGCGAGCAGTTGGTATCACCGGAACCCGAAATATTCGTAAGAGATAGAGACGAAAAGGATGAATTCTTGGTATTAGCCTGCGATGGTGTTTGGGATGTTATGTCCAACGAAGACATTTGCAATTTCATCCGATCTCGTCTTCTCATAACAGATGATCTCGAAGCCATTACCAATCAAGTAGTTGATACTTGTCTTTATAAGGTAAGTCAGCATTCATCCCCTGCCCTCCCTTTTTCGTCTTCTCCCGTCACCAAACATTACGTAATATCTAATTATCTTGTCGTCAAATTATAGGATAGTCGTGATAATATGAGTATTGTACTAGTCACTTTCCCCGGAGCACCTACTCCTTCTCCAGAAGCTATTCAAAAAGAAAAAAATCTCGAAGAAGTTATCGAAAGACGAGTCAAAAGTAAGCTTTCGCAGAAATTCATCGCTGAATCGTTCGTAATTTAATTATTGTTTTCTCTTTTCGCAGATATAATTAGTGAAACTGATCATGTCAGCTTTGGAAAAGTGTTGCATATGCTGGAAGAAGAGGATTTAGCCGATTTACCCCCTGGCGGTGGTATTAATGCCAAGTGAGCTGAATTTCAAAGGTTTCTTCGACTAATTTAAACCTGTAGTTGGAATTCTAATCCTATTTTCTTTCTGTTTAGGCGAAGTTTTATTGAGAGTATATTCGTTAAACTGTGTCCTGATCAAGCCAATACGCTTAGTGTAATTATATAATTTTTCTACTAACATATTTCGTTTCGGGTACTGTAATTTGATATGGTCATTTTCGGAGGCGACATTTTTTTTTTTTTTTTATTTTTTTGAGAAATAAGAAAACACGTTATTATCGGTACATTAATGAATCATTCTTTTAATTGGGAAACCAAGTTTATGAGATACCATGTATTGATGGTTTGATTAGACCGATAAGACCTTTGTACATTTTAAAATTAATCTACAGGTTCTTTTTTCTATCAAAACTGCTCCTATCGAACTGTATCACACTTGAAAAATTAATTATTGGTATCTGTTTGTTGCAGGATAACGAAACGTAATTTGAAGAGAAACGATGAAAACATAAAAAAGAGAATCAATACCGTTTAATTAATTTTTAAGTTTAACGAAACAAAAATTCCCTATTTCCTATACCAATTTTAATAATCAAACTAGTTTTGTAAATAATTTTTTTTTCTCGTTTGTAACATACTGGAAGAGTTTCTAAATTTCCATCGAAACAACTTCGAGTTCATATCAAGTTTTAACATTTTAGTTATTTAAATTATAAATATAATATTAATTTAGTTTTGTTATTAGCCTTTGTTTAATTCCACACGATTTTTTGCCAGTAATGGAGGATTTTTTTTCAGTAAGTGTTGTAGATTTTAAGTATTACGAAGTTGTGTATAAAAAAAACAAACAAAAAAATACTAAGCTCTCGAACTAACGATGCGTTTTTGGGAATAATAAGTATCATCAACAACATGACTTGTCATTTTAGTTATTACTTTCCCCCTGTCTTATATATTTTCGAGCTTAGCTAATTTTTATTATTATCGTAAATCCTTGTTCTTGTTAGTTACATTCGTAAGGTACTCTGTACTCTGAATTAATTGTGTATGTTTTTTTCTTTTCTCCTCTTTTTTTTTTTTTTTTTTTTAGTTTACGTCGGATACTTAAAGTATTTTTATTTTCAAACAAGTATTGAATGTATAAA
>FIZV01001337.1:0-22708 GCA_900050545.1 Trionymus perrisii | reverse complement strand
AAAAAAACAAAAATGGGAAAAACCCGGAAAAAAAAGTTTTGATATATATAAAAAAAGATTTAAAACCCTCCCCCTTTTAAAAAAAAAAAAAAAAAATTCTTACAAAAAATAAATTTTTACGTTTTGAAAAATTGAGGAATTTTTGTACCAATTTTTTTAATTTAAAGAGATTTTGCAAATTCTTTCACAATGACATTTTTAGTGATTTTTTTCTGTAACAATTGGAGAGACATTTTTACAACTAAAAAAATTAATTCAAAAAAATTTTGGTGTTTTTTTACTCTCAGAAAAATTGAGAAATTTTTCTCTCACAAAAATCAGTTACTTTCTCAATCCTGGCCTCTCTCTCTCGAAAAAAAAAATTCTCACATTTTTTTTTAGAAATTACATAAGATCATTTTCTCCAAAAAGTGCCAGAAGTTTTTTTCTACAAAAATTCTAAAAATATTTTTACTCTTGCCAATTGAGTTTTTCTCTTCTGCAAAAAATTGGAATACTCTTTTTCCCAATGAGATTTTTTACTCTATAAAAATTTAAAAAAATTTAGAAATATATTTTTTTTTTGATAAGTTGAACGTTTTTTTCTCTCTAAATGAGGACCCCTCCCTCCCTGAAAAAATTGAATTTTTCTTACAAAAAATGGAAAAAATTGAGGAATTCTTTATACTAATTTCTTTAATTAAAAGAAATTCGTTCTTGAAAAAATTGAAAACTTTCTTCTTCTTCTAAAAAAAAAAAAAATGATTTTTCTCCAAAAAATTGAAATACTTTTTTTTAATTGAGATACCTATTTACTCTAAAAAATTGAGGTTTTTTCACTGCAAAGTAAATTAATTTTTTCATTTTAAAAAAATTGAAAAATTTTGCTCTTGAAAAAAAATGAAGAAATATAATAGGTAGTGTGTATTTTTGAATTTTAAGGGTTTCCTAGGATAATTTAGTTCATTTCACTTTTGAAATTTTTTGGTCTGCTCGTGTATCCAACTACCGCAAAGGTGCCGACCGTGATATTGTGGTGAAAAAAAAATCAGTTGTAAAATGTTTTGAAATTCCAGAATCGTTAAAAATCATTAAATCCATGACTGTTATAAAATTTTTACGCAGTTGCAATCGAGCATTGCCTTTTTCTATAAAACAAGAATGTAAATAATGGAAACACCTACAAAGCTTGATAGTTCATATTAGAGTAGGTAATCGCCTGCGATAACCTACATACATTTTTTAATTACTCACGTGTCTTCCGAGTTTTGAAATCATGAGATTTAGATCAGAGAATTCGGGCTTGAGTTTCTATTTATAGAAACTTTTTAAATGCATAAATTTGTTAATTGCGAGCGTATTTCATTTTTAAAAATATGAAAAGATTAGTACGTAATCAATCGTGGACATCTCTTTCTCCTCTCAAATGGAGTATAGTCGTTGTATGAAATCATATCAAATTTTCTTCCGTTCTTTTCTGAGAACAAATTTTTCAACGTTGGTTAGGACCATTGGTGGGTAGTTTATCTACTTGAATGAAGTAAACGCGATAAATTAGTAATTTTGTAAGTTTCGAACAGTTCCTGAATTATGATTATTAATTAATATTTTCTTATAACGTTTTAATAATAAAAAAAGAGATCAGGAGAAGGTATCTGATGACGTTTGTTATGGGAAAAATTTGCTGTGATGTGATTTATTTTAGTTAATCTTGTATTGTTTTTTCTTGTTTCTCCCTCTTTTATTACGTTTTCCCCTCTCTTTTTCTTCAAGTCGTATAATCAATAAGTTATGAAATATTAATTTTAATTATTTTCTGTCGATGTGTTGATTTGCATTTTGTTTTTTTTATTTTGTCTTTTGATTTTCTTACTCGAATGCAGCGCTTTAATTTTCTTTCCCTATTTTTTCTAAATGTATACCATTGTGTGTATTGTTTTTTATTCTGTCTTTATAGAGTAACATGAATGAATTGTAATCAAAACAGGATTTACTAGGACCGTAGGAAAAAATTTTTGTTATTTTTTTTCAAATTCGATATGCGTGTATGTGTAAAATGTATACAACTACAATAAATACATAATTATTTATTTTGATGACGTGGAAATTTGTATATTAAAAAAAAGAAAAAAAAAAAGAAAAAAATGTTCTAGGTAGCTCATTATTTTGCGGCGGTGCGGCTAAAAGGTAAATCTTGTGTTATTATCGTTCATTTATGTTTTTCGCTTTTACTTAATTTAACAATATCGTAAATAGAAAGTATTTTATGCGAACAGAATTTTACTTGATCATATATAAGTAAATCAAAATTGATCCCGTTCAGTTTAATTTTTTTTTTCTCCGATAAATTTTCGTGAAATCTTTATCCAAATAATAATTGGGATTACCTTATTTATGATGTCAACTTCAAGGGGAATTTTCATTTATTTTTAAATTAATTCATTCGATAATGAATCGCTGATGAAATTTAATATTGACACTTGCGCACATTTTTCCTGTTTTCAGATACGAGGGTTGGTTAGGTTTCTACAAGGGCCTAACACCAAACTTATTAAGAGTAGTTCCTGCAACCGCTGTTACATTCGTCGTGTACGAGAATGTATCGTCGTTTTTAATGAGCAAGAAATAAAATATTTTTCCTCTTCGGACGCGATAATTATCTGCAGTTGAGTTATATCGCGTTGAATTACGCTGATCAGTTCGCTTCACTTACTTTCATAGCGCGGCGTACGGATAAGCGTATCGTTCATATACTTACCCATTTCGATTACTGGTCATTTATGGAAATGTAGACGCTTGGAAAATATATTGTTAATAAGTTTTTCATTGATATTTTTTTTTATCGACGATTTAGCGTGGTCGATAAGGTTTCACAACAAAGAATATGATGTAATTAATGGACGAGCTGTGCAAATGATCATGCAATTGTAATTCTTTAGTACTCGTCGAACCCAAATTAAAATATTTATTTTGAATAAATGCTAACGTAATATTCCTAAAATATATAATAGATATTTGGTAATTCATTTTCTAAAACGCTAAAATTCCATTCACTATGAACAAAATAATATTAACCAGGAATGTCCATTAAATTACACGACTAAGTAACAGTTAAAATAGAGTATTTGGCAGTACGTAGAATAGAAATTATACGTTGACAAAAGCTTGATACATTAGGAGAGATTTCTTAGGAGGTACTCGAACAAAAAGTGAATCATTTGCTCCGTTGTAGATTACTTTACCTTTGAACGCGTCAAGATCACCAACACGTCCATTTCCATTTATAACGATCGATATCGTAGGTGTAGTTCTGGTAAGTTTATAATCTTCACTTTTATTAATCTTAAAAATAAGACTGAAATCAGTTCAGCTCGTAGAGGCACAAAGTACGAAAACAATCGCTGAAATAAACGTACCTCTATTTTGCTCACAGCAAATTCGCTAACAGGTGGCCTATATACTTGAGAAAATTCATTTTCTTTTTCGGGTACAAGAATTTTTGATTTAGCTGGACTACAACTGTAATTTATAATTTCGCAAAGCGTATTCACATCGCGGAATTTCGGAGTGAGTCCTGCTCGTACGACGTTGTCTGAAGTTGCCATACACTCGATGCAATCTACAAACAGTGCGAATGATTTAGAAAACTTTCCGAAGGAACTTTAAAGGTCTTTACTGACCTCCAGAAAGATATGCGTGAGGTTCATTTGCTCCAAGAAAAATCGCTTCTCCGGGTTTCAAAATGAGATAATTGAAGAAATAGATGCAAAAACAACCAATATCCCCCGGAAAGAAGCTATGTATTTTATTCAATAGATTGGCCAATACCTTTGATCTTGCGTCTTCATCATCTAAAGCAAAATTGCAAATAAGAACTTGATAGGTACTGCGAAAAATACTAAATTAAATCTACCTATGATCAATTTCCTATTAAATTCGGGAGATGACGAGGACGACAATGGAATTTTAAGAATCGAGATGCGAAACAAGTTTTTCGTTTCATGATTTAACCTTTCCAAGATGAATTTTATACGTCTCATTCGTATGTTTTCGAAGAAATTTTTATTTAATAGGTACTAACGAAGTGTTGTTTGGGTTATCTGTAATCAATATCAGACGTTGACGTAATTTACCAACATTCAAGGACGCTGAAATTTTACTTGATTGGTCGTTCAAATTCAAGACCCACGTAATGAATATATTGAACGAAATTCTACTTCACTTTATAATTAAGTAACGCAAACATAAAAGACAGCTGGCAACTTTATCACCGAAGTTATTTTAAAGGGGTGATTTTTTTTCGATATTTCGTGACATTCTTCTTTTAAAGAAATATGAACATCAAATACGCATAAAAATTAAAGAAAAAAATACGTACTTAAGGGCATGCTCTGACCCTGATATCAGTAAAAAAATTCATGACGTGATTTCTGAGTGAATACTCCATTAAATGTTGTGAAGTTTTGATTTTATATGTACTTCTCCATAACATTATCTAGGTGGGACTTTTTTGATATTTAAAAAAATGTATCTATTCAATGAAAAAATCGCATTTAGCGATGAATTTTGGGAATCTTATGTTGTCCAAGAAAAACTTCTAAATTCACTTTTTTTCCATAAATATACCAACACATTTCTCAAAATATCAAAAAAGTCCCATCTAGATAATGTTATGGAGAAGTATAATACCAAAATTTCACAACTTTAATCGAGCGTTCGCTGAGAAATCATGTCATAAATTTTTTTCCTAATAACTCAGAGCATACGCTTATAATTTCGAAGGATTTTTAAATTTTTAGCAATAATAGAATATACCAACCTCCCATATCTGTTATTCGTTGAATCAAATTTTTTAACCGTTCTCGAACGTTTTCTTCGGATGCAGTCATTAGAGCAGTAAAACATTTTTTCAAATTATATTGTTGATTGATTTCATTACTATCCAGTACATTTTGGGAAAGTTCTGGCCCAACGAGTTCACATAACTCTGGTACAACTGTAAATAAGCGAATTTATTATTTAACGTGTAGTTTTAAAAACAAAATCGTAATTATTTGGACCTACTTGTTAGGAAATTTTTTATTTCATCTATAGGCCTAAAGCCACATAACGTTTCAAATTCTGTTAAAGCTATAGCTAATTCTGGTTTATGGTTTCTATCCTGGTATAACTCTGGAAATTTCGCGTGAAGCTTGGCAGCAGTTTCCTGGTAAAAAAACGCAATTAATCTCGTATTCAAAATTACATTTTAAATCGCGTGCAACACAAAGCAAAAATCCTACGGTACCTGTAACAGAATTGCATTTCAAGAGTTGAAATAATTTCCAGGTTTTACGTGCAACACCTAACTCATTAATTTGATTTGAAACCACAAAATACAATACATAACTGTAATTTTAAAAGCACAGCACAATTCCAACCAAAGCATGGTATCATAACGTGCTAAACTACTCCAAACTAGGTAAAAATAAAAAACAACATTCGTAGTCTTCAAAACGATACACAGGGGTAATAAATTTATGACTCACTTTTGATGGATGAACTTGAATGGATAAAGGCATTTCCACTGAGAGCACTTTAAACAGGAATGGTAAATTTACACCGAATATATTTTTAACCGGTTTTCCCAGAGATGATGGGTTCATTTGGATCCAATTCTCCAAAGATGTGCCATTTTTTTTGACATATGCTGGACCACTTGGATGGGTTCCCATCCATAATTCAGCATACGTTTCACCGTTGTTTACCATAAAATCGGGGTTGACGTTTCGTTTCAACTCCGCTACCAAACTATTGGTGCCATGCTTTCCCCAGTGATATTGTTTGACAGGACACTCCAATTCCATTTTGCCCTAATGATGCTGATTAAAAATTAAATTATCGATAGAATTAGGTGGGAAAAACATGGGAAAAACGAGCAATAATAGATTAGGTACTCGTACTCACGGTTAAAAAATTTTCTACGATGTTCCCAAATTTCAGTCTTGAATGTGACTAGAATTCTGAAACATGGGACATATCACAAAATATGAGCTGACGTATTCAAAATGCTTTATTGATTAGTAACTTCCTTTAGTTTTAATACGCTGTTATCATTCGAGAAAATGTATGATATAATTCAAGTTAATAACAACATACCAGTTTTAGGTAGAGATCATTACACGTCGAAAGTAAAGCAAATGTTAAAACTAAAGTCAGTTAAAACGAAAGATAAACATCTTTCTTTAATTAATTTCATTACATTTTAAAGCTCAACAACTTCCCGAAGCGGAACATCATATTTAATCGTGTTAGTCTATACTCTATAGAACATCTTATCAAAATGTTATTGGTGTTATTGGTAAAGTTCTTCTTCACTTTGGATTAATCGTTTTTAATCGAGTAATCGATTAATCAGTTTTGAATAATCGATTACTTGATTATACTGAAAGTCTGAAAGCGTATCGTTTGAAAAAAAAAACTAAAAAATGACTGCATGTTCGTCATGGGTTCAAATCATCAAAAATGATCAAATCAAACTTCAAAGCATTGATTTTACGAGCTCATATAAAATCGAAATCGTACCTGAATTCATGGGCGTCCAGGCGTCCTGAGAGCCATTTTCTCACCTTCCTTCCTGAGTTTTGAGAACCCAACTGAGTCAACTTCAAAATTTTCGACTCTCGATTTTTTAACATCATATGTATATCGTAAAAAATCGATAGTTGAAAATTTTGGAGTTGACTTAGTTTGGCTCATGGCTCATGGCTCTCAAGTCTCAACCTCTCAGGTACTCAGCAATTCAGCACCTAGAAAGTAGAAATTAGCAAAAATAATTGTGAAACAGTTTAATATTTCAATCTTTGGCATGTTTCTTCAGTTATTGCATGTATTCTCTCGACGTCCAAGTCTAATATTCTTCGTCAAATGTGAATATTTTAATTGTCTGTCTTTGAATGTAAAAGTTCCTTTTTACGTCGGATAATTTGCCTTTAAAATGCTGGAACGTTTGGTGGCATGGGTTTTAAACAATTATCTCGGAAAGTATGTAGAAAATTTGAATACAGATCAACTGAGTATAGCTCTTTTGCAAGGTAAATATGAATAACATTTTGCCATCATGTTTGTATACCAATCTCATGTGTTTGCGGTGATAATATTTAGGTTCGGTTGAGTTGGAAAATTTACCTCTGAAAAAAGATGCATTTTCTCATTTTGGTTTGCCATTGCATCTGAAACATGGTTTGATCGGCAAAGTAAAGTTGAAAGTTCCTGTCACCCAGTTGAGAAGTGCCCCGTGGATTATAGTGGTTGAACAGTTGACCGTTGTTTTAACACCTTTATCTCTTAGCGAAGTGAGTTCAGGAGGTAACATATACACGATATACAAAGTTTAAATTTTATTCAGTATCGACATGATTTTTTTCCAGTGGGATGAAGAAGCCGAAGAGAATGCCGCTAATGAATATAAACTTAGTTTATTGGATTCTATGGAAGCAAATTGGAGATCTACGATGTGCGGTTCGGTACAAGATTCGAGTTATTATGCTTCGAGCTATTATTCATGGTTCAGTTATGGGTCTGGTTTGGTGACAAATATTATTGAAAATATTCAAGTATATCAAATTTAATAAATTTAATACTTGGGTAACGAATAACGATTTAATTAATAATCAATTTCACTTACCCTACATTTGTACTTACTAATTCTAGTTGGAAATTAAGGATGTACACATACGATACGAAGATGAAATAACGACTGATAAATCATTCGTTTTGGGAATAACTATCGATTCGTTATCGGTACAAAGTTGCAATGAGCAGTGGACTCCAGGGTACACATGCTGGGATGCTGGAGGAGATAAATATTCTTTTCAGCTTTTACAGCTCGATGGATTTTCTGTTTACTTTGACGGTTTCTCTGAATATGATTTGGGCAATTTAGAAAATTCTGCTGAATCGGTAAGTGATTTTCTAAAGTGATTCCAAGGTTTACAAAACAGTATAAATTAAAGTTGAAACTTATTTTCTTGCTTTTAGAACGTTGAGAAAGAAGCACACGAGTATATTTTACAACCAATCAGTGCAGAAGCTCATATTAAACGTAATCGAAGTGCTGTGCCGTTACGTTCGCGAACACAACCTCGAATAATTTGTGATTTACAATTAGAGAATTTCTTAATTTCCATAACTGACGTTAGTTCACTGTAAATTGCGAATTATCAATTTGCGTTGAGATTCTATGTATTATCTATTTATTGTTCTCACAGGTTCAATACGTTCAGTTAGTTCATTGCTCTAAAGGTTTGAAGCGAATACAACGATGTCGTAAATATATCAGGTTTAGACCATCTTGCAGTGTAAAGGAAAGTCCAAAGACATGGTGGCTTTATACGTTTAAATGTTTCCGCTATAAAACCCGCGGTACTATAAATAATGATATTTCGTGGGATCAGTGTTTACTTCGTGCCAAAGAAAATGTCTCTTACGTGAAAATGTACATGGATTTATTATCAAATACTACATGTCCGACGAATTTACCTGGAGATTTGAAAGAATTAAAAAATAAGGTAGAATGGGAAAGAGGATATGACGAACTGAGAAGCTTAAGAGAGGTAAATATATATATTATGATGCTGTTCCACTTCAGTGCATGATATTCCAATACTCAACGATTATTGATTATTTTTTTTAGGTTGCTATGTTCAAAATTAAGAGTCCTACTACTATATCAGTTAATGAAAAACTTTCCAATAGTGGCGGTAGTACTTTATTTCAATGGTTTCCACAATGGTGGGGGTGGTATTCGACAAATGAGAATTCAGAAGACACCAAATCTTCTAGTAATGAAGAAAAGTCTAAAATAGATCCTCAGTTGGGACGAATAGAAGATGAAATTTTAGATGCTATTGCTGATACTGTTGAAAATAATACCATTCTTAGAAGGGACACGGTGTTTGGTCAGTTCAATTTCACTCTAAAGGAGGGTAATATCCGATTGAACTCCATGGAAGCTGATGAAAAGTATTTCAATTATTGTTCTCAAGTTAGCCTTATTTCTTATGCCAATTACGAAGGTTCTGTTATTCTATTTTTACAGGAAATGCGTTATGGAATTATTGTTTAATAATGTAGGATTGGAATTAGAATCCAGACCCAGAAGCAGCTCGTCAAGGGTGCATATTTCATTGGGGAGTGTTATACTTAATGACTATTTGACCGAAAATTCCTTGTTCCCAGTGTTAATTTCGCCTCAAAGTATGTCGATTTTTTATAAGTATGTGGTATTTGTGATTCAAATGAATTTTTCAACGAACGTTATCAACTTGCAGACAGTGATGATGCTCCCAGTGGTAGAGTTAATCGTAATGTTCCTGCAACGATAGCTAAATTATTAACGCATACCTATGCTAGTCCATTAGTTAGTAAATCAAATGAACCATTATTTCAATTGACTTACGAATATAAACCTTTCACTTCTACCAGTGATTATAAGTAAGTAATTCTATACTTGAGAAAATTTTGCAAATAAACCACTTGAAAATGATGTTTTTTATAGGTTACATATCAAATCTCAGTCGTTAGATATTGTATACAACGCAGATGCTCTTAAATGGTTATTAGATTTTTTCGTAAAACCGCATAAAAAGTCTGAAATGGAAATAAAAAGAGCTGCTAAAATGCGATATTATTCGATGAAGCAAAAAACCAAAGAAGAATTTCTTAAAAATTGGGATAATATATTGCAAGGCCATGTGGTACATTTTTTTCCATCGTAATTATAATTTTATTATTTTAAATGAATTTTAAAATGAATCAAAAATTTATTTTCAGGTGAATAAAAAGCAATGGGATGTTAAATTAGATATATCTGCTCCTCAAATATTTCTTGTCGAGCATTTTACGGATCGTAATACCATAATTTGTATTATTGATTTTGGGAAATTATATTTCACCAATTGTCAAGACTTGACAACTTTTCAAACTAGTATGCATGCACCTTGTACTCAAAACTCCTCTGAACTGGACATAACAGAAGACGACGAAGGTAATATCAAATATCAATTACTTATTTCGTTAAGGAACGTTGATTGATAATTCATGCTTTTAGAAGCTTTCGCAACACCTTGTTCTACTCCACCAGGAAGCGAAGCGAGCGAAAATTCTGAAAGTCGTAGAATATCCGTTGAGGATGCGTCGAAAAATTTCACCAGTTCTATCAACGAAACTAATTTTCATGGTAAAATATACGAAAGGTAAGAACTTGGAGCGTTAAAATTTAATAATTTTAATAATTTTTGAAACCAAACAATTTTGAGTTTTTAGTTACAAAATTGAATTCAACGAACTACAAGTTCTTCTCGGCCGCATGAAAGATAACTGGAAATTTGCTCATTTGAAGGGTACATCTTCATTGCATGTCTTAGACCGATTTAATATTTCTTTGCAAGTGCGTATTCAAATAATGTATAATTAAGAAATCATCTACTTATTTATTCAAAGTAACTTCTGTTTACTAATCTAGGTCGAGCGAAGAGTTATTTATACTACCGATCCACAATATCCAGCTCTCATGGTTTCAGGCAATTTACCGAAATTAATTGTTCATGCAAATGAGCACAAAGTTCAAGCTATGCGGTCCATTTACGATACCGTCGTTGGATATTGGGCCCAAACACCATTCCGAGCAACAGATTCTTTTACAGATGATTTTGGAGATGAAGTAGATGAGACGGATACAACTGAAGTGCCGGCACCGTGCGATACACCTTTGAACAACAACAATCCAGATTCCAAATTATTTTTAATACAGTTCGTTATTGATCAGCTAGCTTTAGAAGTCAGTGAAATTTTGTAAAATATCAATTGATTTTATTTTTTCTGACTTTCATTGTGGAAATATGTTCAGGTTCAGTCACGTGGTCGAAGTATTGCCGAGTTACAAGTTTCCGGAGTAAAGGCTGTGTTCACTAAAAGACCAGTTGATACCAGTTTAACCCTGAGTGTACATAGTTTACTTCTGGTGGATGCGTTGCAAACTTTTGGTCCCGATTTTGAATTGTTATTAGCTAGTCATAAGCATGTCGGGTATGTGGTATCTGTTTCATACGTGTAATTATTGGTAGATTGTTGTCATAAAATTGAAATTTCTTGAGCAGAATGGATAGTATGAGTGGGAGTCTAAAAGACAGTGATCCAACTTCGCCGGTATCTCCTGGCTCTCCAGATCCTTGCGCGGTTAAAAATAAAGTTACGACACCCATAACTTTACAACAAGCTTTATCCACTTTGAACCCAAAAGATGAATCAGCAGGTAGGCAAAATTGAATTTAAAACTATCAAAATCATCTTCCATGCTGTAATGATTACTGTTATATTTATCATAGATTACACTCCGTTTAAAATGATGTCGACATCGCCCATGGGCGAAGCGGTCTCTGGAATGACGAACTTGCCAACGTTTTCTGATTCCGAGGCATTAATTTTGGTAGATATAGTCTTCGTTAAGAGTAAAAATCTTTCGAATGAAGAATTCGGGGAAGATATGCAAATCGCTTCTATTCAATTTAATAATTTGGATGTCGTTGGTGCGTGTTTTGTTGCATAATATGTATTTATCAATCTACGTATGAATAGCGTATCAAAAATACATTTTATTCCAGCTAATCAAGAAACAATCGTTGAATTAATTAGCTTCACAAGGAGAGTTATGTCATTACTTAATTTTAACTCGAAATATCCTCATTTTGGTAAGACTGATTTTATATTTTGAAATTGGACCTTGGTAGAAAATCAATTTTTTATAATTCTGTTAGAAACCTCAAAACCATCGTTTGCTGAAAACATTCCGGCATCATCTCCAGTTGATGAAGAAGCTCGGAAAAAATCGACATTCGTAGATTCTCAAAAATTATTCTCTGTTTCAACGCCGGCTTTAACAAAGACTGAATTGACATTCGATTTTCATCGTTTGAATATTCTACTATTGCGATCTGTAACATTAGATTCGGGAATGGCTGTCGCTCGAAAAATCGCCACCGCAACGATGACCGATGCTAAAATTCATGCTACCGTTGGTGAGTTAATAGGTATATGTGCTGTAATTGTTGTCAAAAGTTCGTTTCTTCTAATAATTTTAGTTTTTGTTAGGAGATAATCTATTCGTCGAAGGATCTTTGGGAGGGTTACAGGTACTCGATCTCACAACTGAAGGACATGTTCATCAGAGAATTTTCAGTGTTGGTCAAGATCCATTAAAGGCTGAACGATGCGTTGTTAGTCGTGAAAAAAGACCAAGTGCCTTATTTGAGCATCTCAGTGCTGATATTTATAATATAAAGAATAAAAATCCGTCTGAGAAACCTTTCGTACCAATACCAGATAACGTTCAAGCCTTTAACTTTACTTTACAAAAATCATTGAGCAACACGTTCAATGATGTCGATCAAGGTACATCAAAACCTCAATTCCTCTATGTTTTTATGAGAAAATGTTTTGCTGAAATTAACCGTTTACAAATAATTTTCAGATATAGCTCAGATCAAAGTGAAATTTTCATCAGCGTTGTATACACATGCCCCTCATTTCGTAGCTGAACTGAGCAATTATGCGACGGAGTTCAAAAAATATTTGAAGAATCTCGCCAGGTCGATCGGATCTGCGGCGACAGAAATGGCTTTGGGATTAGTCCACGCTAGGTAATTTTTCATTCAAATACAATTTTATAGAAAAATTACCATTTTGCGCTAAATTTCAGGGCCGAAGCGCTGGCTCAAAGTTTATCAGCTTCAAACAGACATTCTCTACACGGATCCATTACAGATTTGCTACCACCCACTCTTCGAAAACATTGGATGTATAGTCCATCCGTCGATATACCGACTGAATTAAATACGTCGTATAATGCGATGAGTCCTGCTGATTACGATACATATCCAACAAAGATTAAGTAACTCAAGAATGTTTCATGGAATTTTCGAAAAAAACAAAACTCAAACTTTTGAATATAATAATGATTTGTTTTTTATATCAAGGTTGGATTTGGTAATTGACAGTCCTACCATCGTCTTACCAAGATTTGCAACTAGCTACGAAGTGCTAGTAGCTCATCTGGGACGTATTTATATCAATAACGAGGACAGCGATGAGGTGACTGGCGATCGTGGGTCGTTGTGGACAGTGAAAGATAGATATAATTTCGAAATCAGAGATATGAATTTGTATTCGCTGAATATTGAAAATAAAATACAAGTTTTCACCTTCAAAGGTGACAGCATTCCGTGAGTATTAAGTTGAAGGAATTTTTCACTGATTTCATTATGTTATTTTATACGAGGATTTTTTAGATTAATTGGCGATTGTCCTCCGTCAATGAAAGCTGAAGATATATACGATTGTCGAACTGAAGGCAAACCAATACTTCACGATATGGTAATTCAACTTTTTGTCGAAAGAGATTTAAAAATGAATGGGCAAGAGACGAGTTTTTTAGATAATTCGAGAACCGAAGAGAAATCAGAGAGTATCCTAGTAAGATTGAAAAAAATTGTCATTATTGATTTATAAGATTGGAGAACATGTGTAATAAAAAGTTTATTTTCTTCTTAGATTTGCGGAAAGATTACAACACCTTTGAAATTTTCTTTAACCAGACAACAATACGAACAACTGATCGAAACTGTGAATAATGTGTTGTATACCACTGATAAAGGTGGTGCTGGTGGAAACGATCGATACTCGGATGAAATATCTACTTCTTTGCTTCCAAACATAGCTGAAGAAAGTGAGCTCCGTAGCAACGTATCAGCTCTGGATTTAGATCCAGCATTACGAGCGAAAATGCTTCAACGTCATTCCTCGTCGAACGTGCGTAGAAGTTTAACATACAACGTTTCTCATGTGTTTTATAACGGTAATAAATATTTAAAAAGGGGATTTCCCCAAAAATATTGCATTACATATTTTAATGATTCCGGTTTTTTAGTCAACTTCCAAGTTCCTGTGTTCACGGTGGAATTGAAAGCAGATTTTGGTAGTGGCGAAAAAGGTCTAGTTGAACTTTCATTTCGGGATTTCGTCATGCAATATGATAAAAGCAATCAGTTTGAAACCGCTATTCAAGTATATATCACGCTTATAAATTTATCGTTTTACTTTAATGCGTATGTACATATTTATTAATTCTGTTTCTCTCGTTTTGAGTATAGATGTCTTTACAATCATTGGTTATGGAAGATTTGCAACGAGAACCGAATTCTAAGTATCGTTATATGATGATGTCATCGACGGATTCGTCAGAATGTCAGCCGAATGTTGATTTCATTTCATCCTCTTGTCCCGATTTATTACTTTCCCAAAGCTGTGATACCATTTCCAATATTGGTAAATTGCCATCTTCGTTACCTGATTATTTAGAAACGGAAACCGTTTTTGGAGGATTTATGAAAAAACCCTCTTTGTTTTGTGGTAATAGTTTAAAAATCGAAAATTATATGTCTATTCAAAAACTTGTTTTAATATGCAATACTTTACAGGTGATAAAAAAGAGAATATGAATTACCAATCTCGTAGCAAGCCAGGTGTACGATATCCTTCAACACCACCTCCTTCTCCTAGAGAAAGAAGAAACTCTACCATGTTTAATGAAGACAATCTAGTCCACATCAGTGTGATACTACACAGTAAAGATTCCGAACAATTTTTCTGCAACAAGGTATTTTCAAATGTTTTCTAAAATCATTTATCCGGTCATGTTCCTTCATTTTATAAGATATATTAATTGTAGCAAGGGTATCACTTGAATAAATTGCATAATGAACTCGTTGGTAAAATAGATGTTTAAATTCTATCAGGTCTACAGAACTGTGAATGTGAATTTCAATAGCTTGGACATGATTGTAAATTTTCAATCGTGGGTAGTAATGTTGGATTTTTTCGGTCTGGGAGACGATCAACAAACGCCTGCAAATCCTGTTAGCTATAGCAAACCAGCATCCAGAAGAGAATCGTGTGTGTCATTTTTGACTGCTTTCGAATCAGAAATGTATTGTAAGTGATAAAATTCATAACAAATACCATCTAGTTTAATTTAATTGAGAATTTTTTCTTCATTAGGTCAGCAACGTTCAGAACTAGATATAAGTATTCGATCACTATCCTTGATTTTAAATCGAACCGACTATGAAGTAGCAAAAGCGAATGTATCAAAGTTGAACGCTCATATTACCAGAGATACCAATTCGTCTGCTGTAGGAGACGTTACCGTAATGGAAGGTAAAATAGAAACTATGAGTATTCATGATCTTACTCCTACTCATGGCAAGCTTTATAATGAACGGTTCATCACTTCTGGGCTGGATTTTTACATGAAACGGTATGGTGAATTTTTAAAAATATATTTCAAACCATTTAATTAATTAAATTCTTTTGTAAAAAAGGTACAGCAAACCAGATAAATTATTAACTCGAGATTACGACATTGATCTAAAAATTAATATGCCTTCTGTGATGTATACCCACACGCAAAGATTTACTTTCGATTTACAATCCTATTATCGACATTTTACGAGACTTCAAAAAATATTTAATAATATACGATCAGCAGCCAAGGTGAATTCTATTCGAATAGTATTGATTTGATTTTCCATAAATTTTTAACAATTTTTTTTTTTTTTTTAGGTAAATGATGATTGGGATCTGCCGACTAGAGTTCATTTAAATATTAGCGCAGCGTCTCCTGTAATTATAATACCCGTCAGTTCTCAGCATCGTGATGTTTTAATCGTTGATCTGGGAAATTTAACTGTGATAAATACATTCAAATGGAGTGATTCAAGCGATCATGATGAAACTCACAGTAAATTATTATCATTATTATTATTATTAATAATAATAATCGGGACCCCCGCTCGCCTTCGGGCATAGGCGGTACCGTTATTAAAGTTATTGTGATTACATTTTGAATCTATATATTTTGCCAAAAAATTTCAATTTCAATTTCAATTATTATTATTTTATGTAGGAAAAGAAGCGATGTAATTTGTATAATATTTTATTCCAATGATTGCAGTATGTCTTCTCGATGTTATGGAAGTAAATCTCGTTAATATGGATTTATGTCTTGGCGAATGGTTCTCTTCAGTTAAGTTGGAAGATGGAAAATCAGTGATCAGAACAGAATCACTCGATTTGGGATCATACCTCATCAATAAACATGGTTATTCGCTTTTACAAAAAAAATGTGAACTTAAATTGATAGTAGAAAGGAACATATCGTCGCATATACATAAAACAGGTTTGATGATAAATTTCAAATTTGTTACCTAATTTTTTTTTTTTTTAGATTTTATCAATGAGATTGTTTCAGTTCCTGATTTGAGTTTTAATGGCACCTTGTCAACATTGGCCATCACCGTTGATTTACAGCAATATAAACTTTTACGCGGATTGTTGATGTATAATGTCGGCGAATGCTTGGATGATTTGTTTGCTCAAGTAGACGATGAATTTTCTCTCATTCAAGTAAATTTTCAATTTAATCTATTTTTCGATGAATACGACGACTGATAATTCTGCGACTGTCAAATATTTCAGGATTTTCCAATGGATATAGTATGGAGAACAAATTGCTTACATTTGGATTTGGTCAACGTGAGCGTTACGTTATTATCTAGCGATTCTTCTTTTTCTGATGATTCATTGGCATGCGTAAATTTCATCAAATCTCATCTCAGCGTAGAATCATTTTCTGATAAATCGCAAGATGTGGATCTGGTTTCTCAAGAAATATTAATTACTGATACCAGATTTTTAAGTATGCTAATTTGAAAAATGAAATCGACATTTGAACAAACAGCTTTAAATTTGTTTTCTTATTTATTTTTTTTTTTTTGCAGAAGAACCAGTAAACAAACGATCAAATATTTTTACCAATATTTTGCAACCTCTCGGCGCAGTAGACGCTAGTGATAATATTCGAGTAGAAATTCATCATAGGCGACGAATAGATAAATCGACATTTACCATTTTACTGAATAACATGAGACTTATGGCCATTTTGGACTGGTGGGAAATGGTTCGCGATTTTATCATTTGTGATGTCCAATTGGATATTCCAGGTAAAATGAGGAAGTGTATATTACAGAATTATGTTTAAATTGTCATATTAATCAATTTCTTTCCCTGTAGAAGTTAAAAGTATTGGAAATATTGGAAAAAAGAATGTCTCAATCCTAGATGAAACCATTCCAATTGAAATTAAGCTAAATGTGACCAATTCTGAAATCGTAATTTTAGAAGATACTACTCAATGGGACTCAAACGCCGTTATATTTAAGGTAACTTCATCAGAGGATCGATACTCTCAAAAATTGTAATTTATTTTTCCTGTATTAACTAAACGATATCCAACAGAGCACTACAGTCCTTAACTACAAACCACAACAAAAAGATAAGATCCTATCTTGTAGTTTGAACCATTGCGAAATGTTTTCTTGTATTTTGGGCATGGAGGATGAGACGGCTTTATCAATTATTGATCCCGTTACCATAAACGGAGAACTAAGCGTTCGTCCAGATGAGACTGGGGATCTGGTTAAAACTCTTCAAGTAATTTTGATCGTACCTAATAAAATGAATCCAATTCAGATTACGGTTTCACTGTCAATGGGTCTTTATTACAGATTTGTTCGCATCAGTTATGTTTGCGTTTATCATATCACGACGTGAGAATGTTCACTCAGATCTTGAAATCGTTACCGAAACAAACAGCTTGGGCGAAAAATCGAGACAGTCTCGAAGAAGAAAATCTAGAATTGCCAGCTAATGTGAAAAGTACGTTCTTGAGCTTGTTATTCTTCGTAAAAAAAATATGTATATATAATATACATGCGTATTAATTATAATTTTTTGGACCAGGTCAAGTGAAAAAATTGAATGCGTTGGGTTTCTGCGTTAAGGATTGTCAAAAAGCATTGGAGAAATGTGGTGGCAATTTAGACAATTCGGCGTTGTGGTTGACACAGAACGCCGTACCTCAAACTTCCCACGCAAACTTTTTGGATTTCTCTTCCACTCCTGATTCGCATATAGAAAGTAGTCCTACCTTTGGTGGCGATTATAATCAAATCACCATGTTTTTCCAGCAATTAGAGGTATGGAAGATAATGAAGTTATAAATCATTACGAGTCGACTATGATATTGATAACTTTTTAGTTGAAAACCGATTGTTTGAACATCTGTATTATTGACGATTGCCAAGATTCAGATGTACCTTTGCTTGAACTTTCGATGGCGAATTTATTCTTCAAAAAAGATTTCGAAACTCATTGCGGCCAAGCGAGGTGTTCTTTTTCAATCGATTATTATAATCGTATTCTCTCTGGATGGGAACCGTTTTTGGAACCTTGGAGGTAGATTTTTATTAGTCAAAAGAATAACGATTATTGATTATAATAATATATTGATATATGCTTGTTTTTTTTTGAAGCTGCAATCTGAACTGGAATCATTCTTCTAGTACCGAACTGACTCCTAAAAGATTGGCGTTAAATGTATCGGCTCATGATGTATTAAATGTGAACATCACAAGCACTTTGATCGATTTATATAAAAATGTAAAAGAAGCTTGGGTCCAGGACTTGTACAATCCTAAAGAAAGGTGTTTTTCATTTTATCAGCGAGATTAAAACACGTGGATAGAATGAGGAAATTAACGAAATTATAAATTTTTAATAGAATCGAAACCGAAAGTGGCCGACAAAATGGAATCTCTGGGTACAGAAGAAGATCACCGTTCGTTCCCTTTTCCTTAAAAAATGAAACTGGTTGTTTATTGTCTATTTCGACCTCAGTTGCTGCTGGAAATTGGTGAGTATGGATAGGCCGTTGAACTAGAAAATTACAATATCGAGGTTTTTTTTTCTTATCACGTCATCGTTTTTAGTTCTCTTATATCCTCACCTGATTCGAATTTTGGATCGAGAATGGAAGAGGAAAATGTTTGGCATACTGTAACTTCTGGCGAAACTATACAATTTTCGTTTGGGGAAAGAGGTATACAAATATTATACTGCGATTTTACAATTTTACTGATCATGCCTCATTTTTGTACTTACTTTGATTTTATTTTATTAAATAGATAAGCACAGACATCGAGACACCCATATGGTTAAACATCATCAAATCACGGTTAAAGTTCACGGATGGAAACCAGTCAAACCAGTATCTGTTGACAAAGTTGGAGTATATTTCAGACACGCTTCTCCGGATGATTGTTCATTAGTAAGTATCGAAAAACAGGTCAATTCATGCCATGTTCGGCAACTTAAATCGGGAGCTCGAGGTACATCGGGACATTCGGAATTTCAAATGTGGAATGAGCTACCTACCTTCTAAAAACCTCAAAAATTCAACACATACATGATAAAATTAATCAATTAAAATGACCGTTGTTTTGAAGAAAGAAAAAGGTTGATTTTTTGGAAGAAAAATTATCACTTTTTTGGTGTAAAACATTGCTCAATTTTTTTCTTAAAAAAAACAAACAAACAAACAAAAAACCAAATGAAAATATACCTAGACCTACCAATTTTTTTAGAGGAAAAGAATTCTATTTTTTTTTTTAAATTAAAAACCTTCCGTTTTTGGAGAAAAGATATCTCTTACCCTATATGATGAAACATTTTTCTCAATTTTTCTAAAGTAAAGAAAAGGATGAAATTTCAAAGTAGAAAAATAAGTGAAAAAATTCGTGATTTTTTTTTTTTTTTTTTTTTTTTTTTAAAAAATTTTTTTTTTTTTTTTTTTTTTTTTTTAAGAAATATTTTTTGTTTTTCGGGGGAAAAGAAAGATTTTTGGAATAAAACATTTTCAATTGTTTTGCGATGAAAAGTAAAAAGAGGAAACAGTTTCTAATTTTTTAGAGAAAAAAAAAAAAAAAAATCTTGCATTAAATAATTATGTATTTGAAAATATTCAACCCGCCATTCCTTCGGAAGAAATGGAGCTACACCACAGTGCGAAACATTTTTTTAAAAAACATTTACATTTTTACAGGATAGTTGCGATTTACCTCAAGCTCGTATCGTTTTTGATGTTACGATGGAAGGATCGGCGCGTAAATTGATCACCGTGAGATCGGCATTGTTATTATACAATCAGTTACAAGTCCCTGTTGAAATAAAATTGGAAAATACCCCCGCAGCTTATTCCAGAGGTAAAACTGAAAATAGAAGACCTTTTTTTTTTGAATTGTCATTCTGAGTAAGTATTTTTTAAATTTTAGATCCTTTAACGTATACCTTGATCGTACCATCGGGAAAATGTGAACCTGTCCCATTGGTATACACTCACGCGCAAATTTCATTAAGACCTTTAATAACGGAAAAATCACCGCAAGTTTATTACGCATTTAGCGATCCAATATTCTGGCAACGAGCTCAAAGACCGGGCGATTTGATCGAAGAAACGAGGCAGTGTCATAGCAATAAAGGATCAAGTTATAGGTAAAATGAATTATTTAAAAAAATTACCTGATTAATAAAGTGTATGAAGTGCATTTCGAAAAATACGCAAGAATTGCATTTCGCACCGAAGTGTATTCGAACTATTCGTTTAAGTCTTGCAATAAAACTGAACGAATTTCAAAACTAAATTGGCCAACGTAACGTAGATCGTCTCTCTAGATCGTAATTGATATTTCAGTTTTTGCAATTTTTTATTTTCTTTATCAGATTTTGTGGCGTGATTCGAAGAGAGAATTATCCTCACGACTATTTCGTTCCTCCTGCTTCATCAAGTAATTCATGGAATCAATCTAATCAAATAGTTACCTCAGTTTGGACTCATCCCGGTCATGTAATTACCTTTATTAGTCCGATGATTATCGTAAATCTGTTACCATATGATTTGCATTACATTGCTAACGACGTGGAAAGCGGTCGAATTTCACCAGGACAACAAATATCCCTGCACGAGGTTAGAATTAATTTCCATTTAAAATTGATTCAAAGAGAACACTTTTTAATTGTAAAATTGGCACAGGTAAGCCACGAAATTGTTACCGAGATAATATTTTATTTGGAGAGTTATCCGGGTGTTGGAAAAATTCTCATATCAACTCCTCCAGTTACTTCAACTTCAATGCTTAAGTTGCAAGACCATTCAGGTCGGAAGCTGCATCTGAATGTTTCAGTTTCGGTGCATAGAGGAAATGAAATAAAGGTACAAATTTTAAAAATCTAATTAGAAAAAGAGATTCTATTGAAGTCGATTCTAGGTCACCGTTTATGCTCCATTTTGGATCGTTAATAAAACAGCTCTTCCTTTGGTATTTCGACAAGAAGGAGTTCCTACTGAAACTGCAGGTCAATACGAAGAACATGAGATTGCCCGTATGGTTGCTCCGTTAATGTTTTCACTTACGGATGCTGAAGCCAGCCCTACTGTAGTAGCCCGAGTAGGCACCGGTGTACATACCGATGGTATACCTCATGTAAGCATACTTTAGAACAAATGATACTTTTGAGGTACCTATTCATCTAAGAAACTGAAACACGTATTAATTTTGTTGCGATTCGAGCAGTGGTGTCAACATTTCCACGTTCATGTCGGAGTGCAAGTTCGGCGCTTACGTGTATCTTTGAGAGATCACAGGCCTGATGCAGTATACCTGATCGGCATTAACGTAAGACCAGGCAGGGGAAGATACAGAGATACTTTCATTATAACTTTATCCGCTCATTACCAAATACACAACAAGTCAACCTATACTTTACAATTTGCTCAAAAATGTTTCGCATCGACAGTAGTAAGTCAACTATATTTGATTTTCAAAGAAATCAATAATATTACATATAATTAGATTGTACCATTTTCAATTTGATTTTACAGAGTGATCCTGGAGCTAAAGCTACCTACCTTCAAGCTATGCCCAATTGTAATTTACCCTTTCATTGGCCTCGTTTGGATAAAGATCAATTACTTTGTTTACGAATGTTGGATATCCCCGGATGCCTGTGGTCGGGCGGATTCAAGGTTACTACAGATGCGTTTCATATCAACATAAGGTTAGTAAGCGTTGGTATAATTTTTTATTTTAACAGGAGGCTGTTGTAAAAATTTTTTTTGGTTGCATGGCGATTTAAATATGTCTTTAATGAAGTAAATTCTCATTTAAAAATAATTTTTTGTTATGTGCAGAGATCAAGAAGGCAGGATGCATTTTCTTAGAGTTGAAATTGTATTGCAAGATGCTACCTATTTCATAATATTTCTCGATGCAGAAACGATGCCTCCACCTTTGAGAATCGATAACTTTTCTCCAGTTAATTTGCATTTTCATCAAGTTAGTTTCATACCAAATGTAGTACATTCCTTTTAGTCATTTATTAAGGACTTACGATTTCTAGTAAATCATTATCATATGAATAGGAAGGAGTGGGTTACTATGTTTTTATGAGGTGTGAAATATGAATTTACTTTTGCCGAAATGTGTGCAAATATCGTCTTGAAAATAAGCAGATATGCAGATTCTTCCAAAAAATACACTTTCCATCCCTAATTTTTCCTACTGTCTTTTAGAATTTTCTTGTGAAGACAATTTCAAAAATTGTTAGGTTAAGTACAAAAAATTCTTTAAAAAAAAAGAAAGTTAAGAAATATTTTTTGACACAAAAAATTTTCTTCGAAAATGTTTGCTTTCTTGAAACGAAATATTTCAATTTTTTTTTTTTTTTTTTTTAATTTACA
>FIZV01001324.1:0-10173 GCA_900050545.1 Trionymus perrisii | reverse complement strand
TTTTTGGTCCAGGAATCCAAAAATGTGGTCAGAATTTTTCCCACCCCCCTCCTTCCAAATCTGGGCCGAACACAATAGCCTTCATAAATTCGGCTAAAAATAGAAGAAGAAGTATTGTAAAAAAATGTTCTCAAATTTTTTAAAAAGGTATTCTTTCATTTCCTCATTCATAAAAACGTATATGTACAATTGTGCATATTGTACATATACAAATCAATCGGTAAAATATACAAAGAAAAAAGAGATAAAATTTTTAAAAAACGCAAACAATTTAATACGATAACATCGTTCGTATACATTACGATAATAATGGTAAATTATTAGACATAAAACGATAAGTAGCTAGACGCACTAAGTAGCACTCGTAGATATCAATTTAAAACGTTTTAGAAGGTTCATTGTTCCCGAACACCAGCATCATCGTCTAACTCTGAATTGATCTGTGATAATAAACACATGGCATGGCAAATGAAGTAATGTCAAAATGTAAATCCTTTCAAATAATCTTACACACGCAGACAAAAACAATAGCTTATACAGTCGACACAATTATATATTCAATGATTACATGCGGTTACATCCAGTTAAAGTGTCACCGCGTAAATCAAGACAAGGTTATAAAAATCTGACTTCCAGAACGAAAATTAAATAATGAACGGTGTGACGAATAATTATTGATAAATACGAGTATACAGTTTATTTCACCTAATTCTCGGCGAAGGAATAACAAAAAGCTGCTCGTTCAGGTGCATACCGCATCGTGTATGGTTTAAAAACAAACACATAGGAGAGAAGGCGCGAAGAGCATAGAGTACGAAGGAAATTACATGATTACGTTTTGATTGCTGGTACAAAACTACCGCAGTAGTACCAACAAATTTTCGTTATAAATTCGTATAATAAGGTGAGAATTACTTCTCCTATCCCATCAAAGAAGTAGAGCTTTTTAAGTTTTTCATTTCATTCGTACGTGAAGATTGAGATCGACCGCTGTCTCAAATGCGACTTCAGAGGTACATGAAGCTATGTCATTGGTTTGCCACCCGAAGGTAATACCTTTAATACCTTCATAAGTAGTAATACTTGGTCAAGTCTTGAAAAGTAGCATGAAAGTGAAACACGAACCAAGCCTTCCATTAGGAATGTCGTTTATGCACGTTAACGATGTAATAAAATCGTTACACAGATTCCAGTAATCGACGTTCGCTCATCATCACAACGTTCTGTTGCTTTGATCGCTCGTATGAGCGTATGTTTCGCTTCAAAGTGGATATCAATTTTTTTTCCTTATCAAAAATAATTATCTGAAACGCGATTTGCGCCACGATGTGTTTTTCATTGTGTAGTGATTGTGTGAATATTAAGTTAACATTGTAGTACAAAGTAATCTCTGTGAGTAAATTTTTCAATTTCAAAGCTATAACTAGTTTTACATACCTATCGAATTCAAATGCCTGCATTACTCGAGTTTCTTTATTAGAAATCGAAACCTTTTCCTCGTTTAATATTTCGGCTTGGTAAATAAACCATCGTATAAGGTTTTAATTAATTTTGTTTACCTACACGATGAATTACCCCATACCTAATTTGATTTCTTATTCTCGCAAAACACTACCTACAGAAGCACTGGTAAAGTATCTCGAGTTTGTATTGAGTTAGCTTACCTATTTTAAATTTCATTGTAATGTACTTTTCATGCTTCCTAAAAATTAAAATTGTTTATGGTTCATAAATTTTAAAAATACCCAGCCAAAAATTATTTTTTGTTATTAAAGGGCCTAGTTCTCAAGCTTTTTACTTTCTTTCATTTTAGTTTAAATACAAATTCACTTATTAATGAGTGATTATCTTTTTTAGTTTCTTCCTGAACGCAGGTGATTTCAATTGCTTATTTTGTTCTTAAGAAAAAAAGAGTGATAAGAGATTCACTGATAAGACTGTTTTTAGTTCCTTATCAGCAAACCCTTATCATTTTTTGTTTGTTTTAAGAAAGAATTCTTAGAATTATTAGTTGTTGTTCTCAGAATATACAAAAAAATATAAGGGATTCATTGATAAGAAAGCATTTTTAGTTTGTTATCAGTAAACGTGTCTTATCTTGGAAGAAATTAAAAACTATAATTATCTAATTTTTGTAAGACAATTCAAAATTTTCTCTTGAATTAAATAAAATGATTTTTTAGTGTTCATGAACGAGAACCAGAGAAACACTTATAGTATCCAAACCTATTTTTTTTCTTTTTTTGCTAAATACAAATTAACAGATAATATAATTATTTCAATTTAAACCTCCAGCTACACTTGGAATTATTTTTTTTCAAGTATAAATAGTCGAAAATCAACAACGAAATCAATATTTTTCAAAATTCTATAAAAGTAGGCATACAATTCTTCAGCTTTCAACTTCATGGCAGTTATCAGTACAACACAGGTGTATGTATTGTTTTCAACACCATTCTTTGTTCCATTTTACTCTGCTCTGTTCACATCGAATACACTTAATTATACACTTGATGAAAAAAAAAAAAAAAAAAAAAAACATAAATACATTGAGGTCAGCCGGTGTCCTCATAAATAAGATTAATTGAAAATTTCATCCGACCAAACCAAACAGAAGCCAAATTACATTGGGCAGTGTGTTTTATCAGTTTCACAACTTCACAAGACCAAACAACGACAATCCGCCAATAACACTTCTCGCACCATCAACTTTATTTGCAAAATTTTTTTCATTTCAACCGAAGACGTTGATTATACGCGCAGTCAAGGTTGATGCTAAATTACATTGGTAAAGTTTCCTTATTTCTGTGAGAAAAATCGAGAAAGTAGAGACGTTGAGTAGGAATTATGTAGGTAGGTAGGTAGGTAGGCAGGTATCTACTCAATTTTTTGACTATTAGGATAGCGATGAGACAATTTCTTATGATGAGATTTTTTTGATAGTAGTTCAAATATGAATCATACTTTAAATCAGCGAACAAAATAATGTAGGTAGCTAGGTACCTATTTCAATCCGGAAGTTAAATATTAAACTATCAAGTTGAAGGTTACCTACTCATAAATGCTCCCGACTGTTTCGCTCGTGCTCTTTTTTTTTTTTAATTTACAAACACCGAAACTGTATAAATCGATTAACATATCATATATAACTATAAAACTATAAACAATTTCTAATATAAGTATTTGTATTGAAAAAATAAGAATTAGAATAATAAGTATATACCTAATACCTCTAACCACAATTTGAATTTTTCTACACTTTTTAGTTCTTAATGGGTTGAATCAATCAATAATTCATTCAGTACCTATTAATTCGTTGAATGTTTACAGCATATCACTGCGCATTTTCTTTTTCCTTTGTGTGAAATTTTCAACTCTCTTTTGTTATTTTAATTACGCTTCGTCGTCTTAAATATCTTATTGAATTGAACCCAGAGAAACGAAGGATTTTTGTCTCAAAAAGCGCTTTAAATTTGTTCATTTTATATAGGTATTTCCTACTGGCTTGAAAATTTTCTATATAAAAGCTCGATTTTTTCCCCATCAATTTATTTCGCATTAATATTTCTCATCAAAATCACGTTCCAAAAAAGTTTTTTAATAGGTACTTTTTATTCTTCTATATAAAACTAATTTAATAACGCTCTAGTTTTTTTTTTTTTTTTCACTTTTCCCTCGTAACGATGTCTGTTAACGTGAAAATGGTGTACCCTCTAAATCCTCATTATTTTTTTCAAGAAAATAAAAAAAAAGTCAAATGAAGGATTGCTGTAACAACCGAATATTCTGGGATTAAATTGAACTGGAAGGGCTTATGGTTTCGTACGGAAGAATATTATTACGTATACTTCAAATTCAATTGGTTTATCGTGTTGGGGAACTTACCAGTGTAATTTGAAGTTAAACTATCAAGTGCTTAATAAATTATACTCGATCGGTTTATTTTTTTATAATATCTCTTTTTTGAATTTTCAAACAAGAAATTCGCATTTTAAATTAGAATTCTCTCTCAATTTTGCAAACTTTTTTAATATCTTGGATAGGATTTTTGATTTTTTTTTCTGAAAAAATTCCAGAAAATTTGAGGTTTTTTGGGATTTTTTAAAAAAATACCTAGGTACGATTTTTGGATTATTTAAAAAGAAAATTTTAAAACACAATATAGGTACTTTCTTTCGAAAAAAAAATCAGACGATTTTTTGTGAAATTTAAAGAAAATAATAGAAATAAATAAGATAAATTTTTTGGAAAAAATTGTAAAATTTTTGTCAGGAATAATTTTATAGATAATTTTTGGAAAATCTTTATTAGTGGATTTTTTCAGTAAATTATTTTTGCAAGTACCTAAGTATCAAAAAATATTTTAAAAACATTTTCCAAATTTTTAAAAATTGTTTCTAAAAGAAATGTCAAGAGCATTTTTTGTATTTATTTTCGAGCATGCCTTTTAAAAAAATTCTTTTGAGGAAATTGGAAATTTTTTTTTTTAATTTGTAAAATATTCCAAGAATTGTTTTCGCGAAAAATTTCGATACCTGCTCGTAATTTTTGTGCATCATTTTTAAAATTCCCGTGTTACAACAATTATAAAAAAATATTTTTTTGCAAAATACTTGCAGTTTAACTTCTAAAAAAAAACTTCTCAAAATGAAATCTTAGAAAAATATTTTTTGAAATCGTCCTCGCGAAAAATTTTGAAAAATTGCGAAAATCGACTATTGACACTTGATGAATTTTTGGAGAATAAAATAATAAGAATGTGAAAATTTTTCTATAATGATTTTTATAACTGGCCCAAGAACGCAATGGTCGCAATCAGATTATCAGCAGGGGATTCCAAACTGCTATTTAATTTTCTTTACAAGGCCAAATTGTCGCAATCCTTTTTTTTTTTTGCTTACTTTTCAGCAGTAGGTACATTGTAACATTTCTTTCGAAAAAAAAAAAATTAGTCGAGATATTTTTTAAAAACTGAACGAGAAACAGTTGGAAAGTTGGTTTATGATTCATCGGCACAATTGATAAAACTTTGAAAAAATTAAAAACAGCATTAGAAAATAAAAGAAATTGAAATTTTTTCTCAACGCTAAAAAAGCACGATAAAAGATTACCTCTTTGATACCATCTATTATCAATCGCTAAATAATTTTTTCCTTCTCCTGTAAAATTTTATATTTTGGAGTTACGACCTTTTAGTATTAGAGAAACGAGATGGCGTTGTCAATTATTGCTATTTTAGTCTTATTATAGAGTAATTAAATCTTCAATGAGTAAGACGAAACTTAAATTGTGTCATCCAAAGAAACACAACTTGATCGTAATGATTTCACAGGACTGGGTATTGTTTCCAGTTTATGGGTTTATGCTGTTCATTAAATACAATTTGTTGGTATTTAATGCGGTTTTACCAAAGTTGAATTTTATTGCTTAGATCATTTCGCTGGTTTGTATGAGTATTTCGAAACAGGAAAAAATGTTGTTTTTTTCTAGCTCAGCCATCATTAAAAATAATTCGAGCTTACATTACATTATGATAAAAAACCTTTGGTGGAGAAAAGTTCACCAGTCGAATGAGAAAATACGAGTATCTCGAAGGTGTTTTTATTCAAACGTTGAACCTCTAACCTACGTACGTAGACGTACACCTACGTTCGAAAAACTGTTTACGAATTCGAAACGAAAAACGAAGATTTGAATTATCATATCTGCTTGCTGACGTACTACAAGCACATTTTGCACGACCAACTTTTCGCTCGATGACTTACAAGCTTTTTACGGGGGAAAAATTGGTGTTTTTTTCTCATTCGAAGTAGGGAGAATTTGAAAGAGAACTGAAGAAGAAAAATTATCGTAATGGTAAAATCCGGCTTTTGGTAAATCCTTTAAGTTAATTTACTAGGTTGGAAAAACTAGCTGAGAGATTTCAAAATGAAAAGTGTCAATTATTCGTGCTCTCGTATTTTCTTAGCTTTTTTTCACGAAATCGTTGTATCGAATGATAACATTTATACGTACCTAAACCTATATACGATGTCTATAGATACATAAGACAAAGTACCTACTACGTACCTACGTGAAATTGAAGATATATATTTTTTTGTTACAGTACACCTTTTAACGTCGACTCGAATCGACCAACGAACAAAATGGAGCCGAGTAAACGACAAAAAAAATCCTTCGCTCAAAGATTATTCACCGGTGGAGAGCTACTAACTACATTAACGGTAATCTCGACTGTTTTAGCGGTAATCGTCGGTCTTTCAATTCGTGGACTCTTTCCCGGCAAAGTGTAAGTATTAGAGATTTTCCAACGTCATAATAAGGGTAGCAAATTTCGACAAGTATCGAGTGAATATCAAATTGTAAAGAAACGTCCATTTATAGACTCGTACAGCCGGTCTAACGACCAAGTCGAAAGCACTACATGGTAGATAGATGTATTTGCATATAAATTAAGTACATTATAGCTAGTAGCTACCTAGACCTACTCGTAGCTATATAGCTTCATGTTACATGTTTGGTAGAACGTGAGCTTTAATTTCATCTCTTCCTGTACTACGTATATAGGTTTGGGTAATCTTACCACGAAATTGAAACTATTACAAACCTTTATACACGAAGTACATATTTAAAATTTTCAAATATTCAACTTTGATTGACATCGTCAAAATCGTATCAATGTATTTTACATAGTCTCGTTGGTATATTTTGCTGTACATACATTATACAGATAAATTATCATATAGAAATTGCTTTCTCGCAGCGAAATATCTTCGAGTACCCTTTCTTCCATTCGTACATTCCACAAGTGTATGTTTAGTTTGGCATCGAATTTTGTAAGTACATAGTACATCAGTGGCGTATTTGATAGGGAAGTCATGAAAGTCCGACTTCCCTCCAAATTTTCAAAGAAATTAGATTTTTATGAAGTGCGGTAACAAAAAATAAAAATTAGAAACCTTGTAAGTGGTTCAAAAATTTTGTTAGATCTTAAAAAGATTTTGCGCGTTGATTTAGATTGTCGTATTCCATGGGTTGAATATTCGAAGGAGATTAATTTATGTTAATTATAATTTATGAACAGAAATTTTTATAAAAACTTCAAAAATTAGAATGTTTAAAAAATTAGAAATTGAGAAAAAAATTTTAATTTATCAATTGTAAACAATTTATCAGTTTTGAAAAATTTGACAATTTGGTAAAATTTGACAATTTACGGGAAATTAGACAATTGTGGACAATTTGTCAATTTTGGACAATTTGTCAATTTTAAAAAATGTGTCAATTTTGGGAAATTTTTTAGTTTTAAAAAATTTTCAGTTTTATAAAATTTGTCAATTTTGGAAAATTGGTCAATTATAAAAAATTTATCAGTTTTTAAGGATTTGTCAATTTTTGAAAATTTTTATTTTTTGAAAATTCGTCAATTTTAAAGAATTTATCAGTTTTAAAAAAATTGTCAATATTGGAAAATCTGTCAATTTTTAAGAATTTGTCAATTTTGGATAATTTATCATTTACAAATTTTTTGAAATTTTTGAAAAATTGGTCAATTATAAAAAAATTATCAGTTTTCAAGGATTTGTGTATTTTTGAAAATTTTTAATTTTTTGAAAATTCGTCAATTTTAAAGAATTTATCAGGTTTAAAAAAATTGTCAATATTGGAATATCTGTCAATTTTTAAGAATTTGTCAATTTTATAAAATTTGTCAGTTTTGGAAAATTGTTCCATTTTAAATAATTTGCTTATTTGAAAATATATTAGAAATTTTGGAAAATTTGCCAGTTTTGAAAATTTTTCAATTTCAAAAAATTTGACAATTTTGGAAAATTTTCCAATTTTAAGAATTTGTCAATTTTGTAAAATTTGTCAATTTTGTAAAAATTTATCAGTTTTGGAAAATTTGTTAGTTTTGAAAATTTGACAATTTTTAAGAATTTGTTAATTTTGAAAAATTTTACAATTTAGGGGAATTCGACAATTTTCGAAAAGGTAATGATTTTTGAAAATAAAAGTGATACTGTAATGTATCAATTTTCTGACTTCCTTATATTTTTCCTCTGAGAATCACCACTGGACTCGATTACTTTGAAAACATTTTTACGAGATGAAATTTTTCAAAAATTGTCTCTTGCTTGAATTCCATTTGAAAAAATTCCAACCATCGAAACCTAACTTCTCAATTTCAAAGATACGAATACAACTTATTTCTTTACATCAGAGTCGAAATTTTTTCGATTTTCACAAACTCGCTCATAAGGTGGTAATTTGTTCTCTGCCAAATTACTCACGACTCGGATGCAACCGTCATCGAATTCGTTCAGACCTTTTAAAGGCGTATTGGAAAAAATTTCGTAACGAACCTATTAAACGAAATCGTTTACGGAATGTAATGAACATTGACCATGGAATATTTCATCACGAATTGCCAACCCGGTTGGTCCAATCTTGACCCGAGAGTTCGCCTTGTCAAAATAGCACGTAGTTCACAAACCTAGAGAACCTACGTACGTTAAAATGGGGAAAAAATAAAGAGTAGAAACGTATCGAATGTTAATAGAGTAGATATTGGTCGTCGCGGCGATAATGAAAATTATCCCCGTTGCTTGGACTCGATTGAGCCAAATACCGCACACGGATAATCGAGTATGAGTATGTAATAAATGCATCGAGCAGGTCTTCGTGTAGGTACGTTGCTGTTGCTACGGTGTCCGTCCCGGCCATATTTATATTACACTATCGAAATCGTTTTAGTATTAAGAGAACGAACGGACGACGCGATGCTTATATTCGTAGTATGCGTTTCGAAAGTGAAACGAACTTGGAATAAATTACGGTTTGGTTTTGTTTTGTTACGATATGCGTAATACGTATAGGTAATGGTATCTAGTATCTACGTAACGTTATTACTACCACACGTCGTAACGGCAGCTACAGACTGGCTTGACCGATAAGAGGTTAATAGATGGACTGGAGTTTTTCCTCTATTATTTGAGAATATCTTCGATGATTTTCATATCACTCTCGAGCAACAGATGGATACATATTACATACATATGTATCGTATCACAAAAATGGTGAGACGACGATGCGCATACGAGAATAAAAAGATTGCAAGCACGTATTGTAAACTCGCATCATTGATAGGTATTATTGATACGGCAGCGACAGCCACAGAGGCATCATGATGTAATTTCAAAGAGCATTTTATTCGACTTACATACGTATATGTAATTCGTATTTCTCTCGTAGGCATTCATTGTTTGGGAATTCTTTCAAAACGTGTATTCGTCTGTGAGCTTCATCGTCGGTCACAGCTGATTATAAATCAATCGTAGAAATCATTATAGATCGGCGAATCGTCAAAGTAAAGAGAGCTTTATTTTTACATCAAAATCATATCTAAATGGTAATCCGAGCTCTAAAAAATGCTCTGATTACAATTGCGAATCGAATACGACCACATATAGAAATTATCCAATCTAAAGGTGTACCTAATTATAAAATTCGCTAAAATACAATCGCGAGAATTCGCATGGTTATAAATGCCAAATGGCTCGTAGCCCGTAACCTATCACACAGAGATGTAGTGTGTCTGTGTCTGTGTCTGTGTCTTTGTATATGTGTGTGAGACTGCTCAGTGCTCATATGATCCCGCGATCGTGCTAAAAATTCTTGCCAATGTGCAGACTTCGTTCATAACGATCAATGACTACGAATAGCTTGAAGTTCGATCACGAGCACGACTTAGCGCAAAGCAAAAGATGATGGTGCATAGATCCTTGAACTTGAAGCCCAACTGATATATTTTTCGAGATTCGATAAAAATTATATCATTTTATTCGGACGCATTCGTTACTTCATTCTCTGTTTGTATACCTATGATCCTCTTCCCCACTTTCAAGTACCTACCCACACGAACCACGAGGCTACAAACAACAAACCAAGAGACTTCATAATAGGAGGATCTTTCGAATTTAGAGAGGGATCAGCATTCGTGTAAGGTAGAAGTACAAATTCTCTCTAAATGAATAGTTCAGAACATCATTCAGAGGGAATTGTGTGATTGATGGGGGGGGGGAGAGGGGGTCAATGATCATACAGGATGTCAACAATTTACTTATAGACAATTGAATCGGAAATCTGTTCTGTTTGAAAAATTTTAGTGAA
>FIZV01001286.1:0-10285 GCA_900050545.1 Trionymus perrisii | reverse complement strand
TGAGAAAAATTTTTAAAAATTACTACAAGAAAATTAAAAAAAAAATGCAAAATTGAAAAGAAGTATCAAAAATTTAATTTAAAAAACTTTTTCTTTCAAATTAAACTTTAAAAAAGTAAACATATTTTGTATTTAAACAAAGTTTTAAAAAATCACTTTTGAAATGGAAAAAAATGCTACTCGGTTTAAAATTGAAATTGAAAAAAAAATTGAACTGAAAAAATAAGATATGTTCAAAAGAAGGTTTAAAAAATTGCTTTTAAACAAAACTAAAAAAATCTTCAAAATTTTCAAAAGTTGAAAGAAAAAGACTCATGAAACTTTCAAAATAAAATTATTTTTTTCGAATTAATTTTTAAAAAGGGCTTTGGAACAAAAATGTTGAAAATATTGGAGATATTTGTAATTTATCATCAGAGACGTAATTGCTGAATTTTGGTTACTTTTTCGGTTCTTTTTTTAAATGCAATAGGTTAGATAGGTACTTTTTTGTTTAAATTCATTTTGATGGTTGAAGGAATGGAACAGAATTTTTATAATTATTTTTTTAAGTGATTCCCTCCTCCCCTGCCTATTTTGAAATAATTGAAATTATCATTTCTGGTGAAAAATTCCATTTCAGCGACTTTTTAAAAATAATAAAACACATTTCTCCATTTCGTAGAAAAGCTTTAAAATGTGGATATGCAGTTATGTGTTGTGCTCAAATACGCATCCATACAGGATCGATAGTTTTCCATGAATTTGGAGAAATTTTATTAAAGCACAAGGGGAAAAATTATTAAAAATTTAAAATCTAAACTAGAAAAAGTTCTAAGAATTTCAAAAAAATAATAACTTGATGAAATTTGCAAAATTTTACAATTTAAAAATCAATAAAACAGGAGGAAAATTAAATTCGATTAACACATTAACAAAAATTTGAAAGGATGAAAAATCGAAAGAAAAATAAAATAGAAATTATAACAATTTAAAAATAATTTATTCATCTTCGAAAATTATAATTTGATACATCTATAATAAATTCAAAAACAGTGAAAATAAAAATTTTTAAAGTTGAAAAAATTTTTGGTCAGTTGAAAAAAATTGACAGATTAGATCAGAAATTCACGGAAATTGGAAAAATTGACAACATGAATTAAAATTTACAATTATTATCTTTTTTTTTTAAATTAAATGACCTTTTCATTTTTTTGTTGATTTTTTTTTATTATTTTAAATTTGAATTTTTAAACGTGATTTGAAAGAATTTCAAATTTTCAAATATACTTACTTACAGCTATGTTTACTAATTTCGGTTCCAAAAATTATAAGTATGAAATTACTTGTAAAGTAGAATGCATCCGTTTCATATTTATCAAAAGACCCTGAAAGTGAGTCTGAATTCAGCTGCATCCCTCGAAGCCAATGACGTCTCTCTACCAGAAAGCTATGAACGTGAGTTTGGACTCATACAGATCCTTCGAAGCTATGCCATGCATTTTCTGAAGACCTATAAAAGTGAGTCCCGTACTGGTCAACGTTTTGAATAATTTCTCGGCCAAAGACAATCACTAGATTCTGCGATAGGAATACGACGCTTTCCAAGAAACTTTGTAACGAGTATTTTGGACCGGACTATAAAGTATAAAACGGTAGTATCTATAATTACCCGTCTAATGGAAGCTGGCAACTGTAATCCTCTTACTTGACGCGGACGACCTGAATTCAAACGTGGATATCGAAATAATAATTATAATTTTAGTTTTTTTTCCATCTTTTCTCGAAAATCGTCTCAGTGTAATCCGAAGAGGGCTTCTCGTCACGCTATAACTGGCACGTTTTTTTCTTAGCCGATGAAAGATTTTAATTTCTCGTACATTTTAAACGTTATTATATTATTTTTTGGTCGAAGCATTTTATTATATTCTTTTTGAGGCGAGAAAGAGAGACAGATATGATTCGTACAGATTTAGTCGACGTTCACGTATTTAATCGCATTGACCCATTGTCGAATGAAAGTGGACGATAGACATGGATTGAATTTACTACTAAGCCAAAGTAGGTATACGTCGCCGAATATGGGTTTTGGCGATCGCCACTGGCACCAAGTCACTTGGGATGTGCGAATCGTTTATAGCATTCTTGTGTCGGAAGTGAAGAGACGCCGCATAATTAAAAGTGGTTAAATATTTCAGTCATTCTCTAAGATCAATGGTTCATGTTGACCGTAATGAGAACGATTTTTAAAAAATGATCGAAGAAAGCAAAAGTTTCTCCTTTGGTTTGGTACATTCGTACGTTACTTTTGTGACGATACCACCGCACATTTGATAATGCTGGAACAATGTGTAGACCTAAATATTTGTCGAGCTACCGGTTTCTTCAACAACCACGCGCGCGTATCGCTCGGTATCTCACCGAGGTGAAGATTTCGTTCGAGTAGACGGATCTTAAAGCAGATAATTCCAACCGAAGAGACAATTCGGCGGTGAATATTCGCGACAGTTGTCACGTTAATTACTCTCTGCTCGATATTGCGGTTTCTAAACTCGAATTAAGAAAAAAAATGGTAATAAAAATTAGTATAATGTTATCGTCTCCATCCAGATGATATAAAATATAAGTTATTGTGGCTGCCTTGTCGGTATCCGCCATCGTGTGCATCTGCGACGATGCGGCAACCAACCAAAAAGAGAGATGAAATCGAAAAGAAAGTAATTTTTTAGTAAATTTTGTTTTTTTGATTAATGATATAATAAAAATATTATAATATTTCGATGGAACAATAAATGGATTCAAATACGTACATACACGAAAAAAAAATCATACCACAAGTACAGCACAGTACACATTTCTACTGTATTGGCGCGCATTTTGAAAGAGAAAGTAAGTGAAAATTTTTGCATAGAGTTGCAATATGGAATAGAGGAATTGAATGTAATTCGTCGGAACAAATCGATTTGATATCGTTGAATTAGTTAAAATGGAAATAATTTCCCGCGCAGGATATTCTCCTCTGACTCCGCGACCTGACCCCGGCCATTTGTCGGCAAATAATGAAAATCCAATCCGTCATAATTCGTTGATGAAAAAAAAAAAACAACGCGATGGGTTCCTCTCCTAATCACAAGATAAGTTGCCATTGATTTATGGCTTCTTTCGATGTGAAATTTAGAACAAGTTTTATAAATGTGCAAAAAAGTGCATGGCAGCTTAGTTGGTACCATTATTATGGGAAATTGACGCATCATTGGAATTAATTAACAGCGTCGAGACGGCCACAGAGTTGCGATGTCAAGTGCATTCGAGTATGAGTAGCTTCTCGCGAAATGAATGCTATACAGGATTTAAGGTAATTGTTTTGATACCTGTTTAGCTGACTCGCGTATACGATTATTCAATTTATTTAATTGCTCCAGTTCTGTTTGTACAATTGTTCTAACATTGGAATTGTCTTTACGTAATGTTGAATTGCAAGATGTCACTATAGATGTACCTACGGATATTTCAAGGATTTGCCTCGAGAATGGCAAGAAGACGGTGACTGGGCAACGTTTATTTCTTCAAATTGAAAAAATTGGCTGGAGATTTCCAAGAAAAGTGTTTTCTTTTTTTTTTCAATTCTTTTTTTTATCGTCGATGTATATGTCTATCATCAAATTTGTTGAATTGAAGTGATTTTATTGTAAAGAAGAAAGAAAGGACTAATTTTTACCAATTTTAGCAAAAATGTATGGGCCAGTTTTTTGTACGAATCCTGTTTTGTGAGACAGATTTTTTTCTTATATTTGTTTGGAAAAATTTTTCAAGACAAATAAGTATTAAATGCATAATTATTTTGTGGTATTTTCAAGGAATTTTTCTTGAAACATTTTTTTAGCATATTTTTGAAAAAAAATTCCAGAGAGTTTTCTTTTCCAAGAATTTTTCAAGCTACTATCGGATGATTTTTAGATTGTCTCAAGAGTTTTTTTCAAAAAAAGTTTTTAAATGAATTTTTCTATTTTTTTTTTTTTTTTAACAAACTAAAAATTTTTTGACAAATATTCCTCGAGAGATTTTTCTTTAAATACTTTTTTGACAATTTTCTGGATTAAATCATTTTTCCCTTTTCTTTCAAGATATTTTTTTTTGAAGAATTTTGTACCTAATATCGTACTTACTTTGGATTTTTTTACTCTTAGTTTAATTTTTTTAAATGATTATGGGTATAATTTTAAATAGTATTGGCAATTAGGTAGGCAATTAGGCATATTATCCATGACCAATAAGTTTGCTTGAAAACGGGTCTCTTTTATTTATTGCAAGATTGTCAATTTTTTTTCACATTCCGAAAATCCATAAAGTTTTCAAAATATTTTCTGAAACATTCTTTAAAATGTTGCAAGAAAAATAAACATGAAAAATTTTCTTACATACGTAGTTAGAAATTTCGTTTTTAATATTTTCGATTTTTTTAATTAATTAATTTTTTATTTCCTAGAAATTGGAATTGTTTTCCAAAATTAGAATTTTTTTCTCACAAAAAATCAGGAATTGTTTTTGTCCAAAAAATTGAGGTCATTTTGGTCCAAAATTGTGATTTTTAAATAATATAAATTTCTCAAAAAAATTTAGACTTTTTTCACCAAAAATATAGATTTGGAAAATTGACAATTTTTTTACTGCAAAAAAATATAAAAATCTTTTCCTAAAAATTTTGAAATAATATCATCAAAAAGAATTATTGGACTAGAAATTTTGGAAAAAAAAAGATGCTTCACCTGTAGATAACTTTTTAAACGTTTGTCGAAAGAATAGATTTTTTTTTCAGAAAAAAAATTTCAAGCAATTTTGAAAAACGGAACGAAATTGGGTGATGAATATCGAGACAAAATTTCATCTCGAAAGACCTTTGGGCATTTTGTCAGGCATTATAAAACATTTTTTTTTCACAAATTGGATAACTTTTAGATAGACATTCTTAAACATTCTAAAAATTGATGACTTAAAAATCTCTATGTCAAATTTTTTTGAAAATTTTGAAAATCCGTTTGAGCTAAATTTTCAAAAACTTTTTTTCAAGCAGAATTTTTAAAAATCTGTTTGAGTCGATTAAAAAAAATTGTAAGTACATGAAAATTTAAAAAATCTTTTTCAGAAATTTTGAAACAAAATTTTAAAAAAATATTGATATTTAGTTTTTCTGTCATAAGCATTTTCTCGTTTGCTCAAAGAATTTTTTCCCATAAAAAAATTTTAGAATAATTTTTTTCACTCGTATAAAATTTCAAACTGATTTTTCAGAACTTTTCAAATTGAAAAAAAAAACAAGATATTAGATTATTTCATTTTATTATTTTTTTTAAGAAATAGAAATGTTTTCAGATTCTTGAGAGTTTTTGTACTTATAACTTTTTATTTACGAATATTTATTTATTTTCTTACAATACGATTTATTTGAGAAAATTATTTTTTCAACATTATTTTTCCGAGACTTAAAAAAAAAAAGAATTTTGCATAAAAAAAGGCTTGTATTTTTTTGTGAGAATGATAAGCTATTTTTTAATGATGTGCATTTTTTTGATAGATGTAATATTTCTTTTCCTTAGAGATTTTTTTTTAAGCATAATTTTTCTATCAACTTTTTTCGTTGACTCGAGAAATTTTTTCTAAAAAAAAGTTTGAGGAGACGTAATTATTTTTTTCCCTATAGAAATTTTTTGCTGATTTTTTAGAATTTTCATAATTTTTATCAAGTATTAAATATTTTTTAAATTTTTTCTTTCGATAATCTATGGTTTTTTTGTTTTTTTTTTTTCAAAAAATTCCAAAGAGAACTTTGCTTAACACTCTTTTTTTTAACAATTTTTTGAATCATTAAAAAAAAAATCATTTCTGGACATTTTGTCCCCTTAAAAAATTTTATATAAGAAATTTTTTAGAATTTTCTTTTCAAGAATACCTATGCAATTATGCATTTTAGTTTTCTATAAGTACGTATCGTTTTTTCGAAGGAGGATTCTTTAGAATATTTTTTCTTACTTTTAGGTACAACTTTTTTTCTATTTTTCTGAATTTTCACATTTAAAAAAAAAACTTTAAGAAAGTTTATAAGTTTTAATTTATAATAATGTTTTTTTTTTAATTTCAAAGAAAACTTTCCTCAAAATACTTTTTTAACTACATTTTTTTTAAAGAGAGAATAATCTTTTTAAAAAAAATTTTCTAGAGGATTTTCCTCTTGAAAAATTTTGTGTAACTTTTTTTTTCAAAAATATACTCAAATTTTTTTAAATGATAAATTTGGCAGGCATTTTTCTTTTTTTTTTTTTGTATCTTTTGAAGATTTTCTTTAGAATAATTTTTCTATTGACTTCTTTTTTTAATTCAATGATTTTTTTTCAAAATAAAGTGTCAGGATCATCTATTTTTTACTCATAGATTTTTTAGCTGATTTTTTGAAATTTTTATGTTTAACAAAGATCTTATTTTTTTTAATGAAATAGCAATTTTTTTGAAAAATTCCCAAGAAGAAATTTTGTCCGTTTTTTTTTCTGAGGGTTTCCGTGCAAAAAGAACATATGAAATGAAAAGCATAGTTTTTTAGTTACAGGAATTTTTTTAAGCAAATTTTTTGTGAACCTTTTTTTTTTAATTGTGATTTACCTAATAGTCATTTCCCCACGTTACAATGAAGTTTTTAGGTGAAAAAAAAAAAAAACACTAAAAACGTGATTAAAAAACGTAATAGGTACGTGAAAAATACACCACGAACAAACGAGTGAAATTACATCATGTCAAAGGGTCAGAAAAAATAGGGAGAAATGGCTAAAAAATTACTGAATTAACAGAACTGAAAATTAATTTTCAATAATAATTTTAAAATAGAAATAAAACTATACCTAATTTTCTAATTTTAAAATACTTACATCTATGAAATATTTTTCGTTTCTCAATCCTCTCAACTTAAAAAAAAATATTCTCATTCTTTACTCTCACGATAAATACCAAGTACATATTTAGTTTGCGTGAGAAGAGAAAAACAAAGATTATATTCTGTAATTTTTTTTTAATATTCCAATTTTTCAATCAATTATATTCTCAAAATTGCAATTTTCTCCCAATTTGTTCCTCTTCCTCCAAAAATTTGTACGCTCAAAATTCAAACCATTTATCAGCGCTATCCCTCCCCCTCGTAAAAATTTTACGCCTTACTTGAAGAGAGATAAAATATAAAATTGGAGAACTCGCAATGTAGGACATGATGGTATTATTAATGAGATACTAAACGCCGCACCGTGGGCCGCAGCTGCAAGGCGTATATGCCAATATAGTAGGTATGGTACCTACTTTACTCGAAGACTTCACGGCAATTATTCCGTTTGAGCGTGGCTATTGGAAGAAAAATCACCATAAATACTAATTCCGGCACATTCGCACGTTACCTGGCATCACCATCTGCGCACTGGTATCATCATCATCATCATCAACACCATTACTATCGAGGAGCTGATTTCTTAAACTCCGCACTCCTCGTACCAGGAAATATTTAACGTGAAAAAATTAAAAAAATTACGATCGAGTAAAATTCCTTTGCATATATATATTTTTTTTTGGCAAAATACAGATTTCACTCGAGTCGAAGACCACCTGGGGGAGTATATGTTTTGGCGCCGGTGTCCTCTCACTTCTTCTCTGCACGCGACTATCTTCGGGAAGAAAACGAAAAAAGGAAAAATTCGCGTCAACGATACTAAAAAATATCACATCCCCGCGCAAAACTTCCTGAACATGGGTACGGCATGCCACAATCCATTCAAATAAGATACGCCAATTAACGTCTCTTCTTCTCCATCTCCATCCGCTTTCCACAAATAATTAATGTTCGACGAGTGAAAATAATTTGCCATTGTAGCATGTACTTGCAGAAGTACTGATTTTTGTGATCGTCGAATACAATGTGACCATTGTAACATTACGCAAGACGGATTCCATAGATGGGTTATTGTTTTGGGTGCAAATCTGCCACTTCTATGAAAATTGTCCGGTGTTTTTAGTAGAGATTGATTTTTTTTTTTCAAAATTCGAGGCAGAGAAGATGCGTGATCTGTATCGCGATCAGTTCCGCGCGCGGTATAATTGTTAATAAAACAGGTACTTAACATGTGTGGGAACAAGTGAAGGTACACGATGGCCCAGTTTTGTGTCGAGTAATATTTGTATACAAACTGGTATACGACACCGATACCGCTACCATAAAGTATATTGCACTCGTCTCGATGTTCTCGTTTTTACATCATGCCGATTGCTTATAATTTTACTGACATTGTTGCTACGCTTTTACTTTTTATTCCCCCATCCATATCCCTCGGATACCCGGAAGAGTTGGATGACAAAATGTACCTACCACCGCGATGAAAAATTTGTTAAAAAATATATACTTATTATACGTAAACCATTGCAAGAGATCTTTTATGTATGTATTTAAGAGTATTTTGGAATTTCAAATATGTCCATTACTATATAGATTCGATGACTTTCAGGAATCGTATTATAATATCGATTTTTTTCCTTCTCTTGTTGGTTTCATCGTCGCTGCTGTAATGGAGAAAGATTGTAGGATACTGGAACTGATTACCATATCGGTAAGTCTTATCTTGACATTGTTCTTCAACTTTACAAGCTTGACCCTTGGTAGTGTGTGGCACCAGTCTGCGACTTTATTGGTACCTATCAACGATGAACGATGACCGAAATTATTTTACCTAAATTAACGTCTATATGACGAGTAACGGGTTGAGTTAACAAAATTGTCTGTATAATGTTCGCTCATTAACGCGACCAGCCAACGAGCTATGAAAATAGTGGTGTAAGTAGGTGAACGTGGTATGATGGTTGGATTTCTTCTGAATTCTTGGGTAAAAAATATTTTTTTGAAAAAAATTTCACGATAAAAAAATTTTCTAGACTAGAAACTAGACTCAATTTTTACTATCAATTTTTTTTTTTTGTAAAAACACGTAGGTGTTCTCAGGTTTTTAAAAAAATTATAATTTTTAGAAAATTTCTGAAAAACTCTTCAGGCATTTTCTTTAGAAAATTATCCAAAAAATGTCATGAATTTTTTTTGTAATTTTTTTTTTCTTAAAAAGAGAAAAATGCAATAAAAATCCCATTATAATGTTTAAAAAAAATCGGAAAAATTTTAAAATGAAGTTTTTGAATAATTGTTCCAAAACTTTGCCCCAAATATTGCCTTCGTGCACTACTTCACGTTATGAACTTCAATTTGACATTTTTCAGAGGTTTGGAACCTCTCAAAGCCGAGCCACGCCCGTTATTGAGAATTAGAATGAGAGAGTTGAAAATTTCAAAAATTGAGTAGAAAATTATAGGTACTGAATCGTTTTAACCTGAAAGTACTTAACGTGGTTTTGAAAAAATACTTGCAATAATTTTTGTAATACCTATCTTATGACATTGACAGCCCATCATCTCAAAAACATTAAAAATTGAGAAAAACTGTTTCTTTTCTTCTTTTTTTTTTAAATTAAAAGTATAATAATAAAATTTAAAAAATTAAGTTGAATAAAAAATGTGAAAAAAAATTGAAACCAAAGTGAAGGTGAAAATTGAGAAAATTTTGAAAACGCCGACATAAGGCATTTTAAAATTTGAAAAAAATTGAAATAAGAATTTGGAATTGAAAAAATTTAAAATTTAAATAAAAAATGAGTAAAAATTGAAAATTTGAAAAGATTAGAATTTTTTTTCTGAATTAAAAATTGGAAGAAATACAAGAAACGTGAATAAAAATTGAAAATAAAAAATAACATAGCAAGTTGGAAGAAAAAGAATTTCAGTTGGAAAACAAATTTTGAAGTGTGAAAAATCGAACAAATTAGGAGGAAAGTCACATTGTGCAAGTTGTGCACTAAGGTGGCCCTTATTTTGTACTTACGACTTTTTTTCGGCCTCATCCTAAACTTTTTGTTTTTTTTTAAATGATGAAATAATTCCTATCTTTTATTTTTTTCTCAAGTGATTTTTAAATGGTCCCTTCCCCCTTTTTTTTAATGAAAAAATTGACCGATTTTCAAAAGCTTGTCTTTTGTACGAAAAAAATAACATTTAGGTAATGTAGTTGTTTTTTATCAGAAAATAATTGGTTCCTTATTTTATATTTTCCTCCTAATTTAATTTTAAGTGGTGCCATTAACCCTATTTTGAAAAAAATGAAAATTCACAAATTTTCAAAATGGAAGGATAGTGTTTTTTTTAAAATTAGAAATAATAATTAAAAAAAATTAAATTAAATAAA
>FIZV01001282.1:0-14204 GCA_900050545.1 Trionymus perrisii | reverse complement strand
CTATTGTGCAGGGTGAAAACTTTGAAACTGCACTTTTTCTAATTAGGCGGGTGGTACCGACATTTTGGCAGCTCATTTTTTTGGTCCTCTAAAAAGATCGCTGGATGAACACTTTTACGTGTTTGGATCGTACTCTAAAATGCTTTAAAATGCTTTAAAATAATAACATGTATGTTGGAAATATTTGTATATAGGAACCAAAATAGCTATAGCTTCAAAACTTTTAAAAATAATCGTCATGGGCAAAAAAAAAAAGTTCTTAAATGAATGAATGAAAATATTTATGTTGAGACGCCCAGCTAATTAGGCCTTTAGTGTCTTCAGTACAAGCTGTTCTTCCATGTTCATACGTATCGACGTGAAAATTAAATTTTCATTTTTTCCAGAAACATGATTCTCTACGGTACATATGGTCCTACATTAGCAGCTGTAATATTTTTTCTCTACTTATGTCATTTGCGATCAAACCACGAAGACGTGAACTTATCAGCTACATCTACGCACGTTGACGATGAAAATCCGGCCACCGAGTCCATCGTCAGTAAATCGTTTTATCTGCGATTGGTGATATTTTGCGTTACCACAGTCTTGGTGTCTTTATGCTCCGTCGTAACACTGGTAATAATATTAATAATACAAGTGATTGTGTGACTTGATAATATTTTAAAGAAAAAAAAACGCCCTAGAACTTTTCACATTCAACAGCCAATTCTTATACATGTAATAGTTTCATCTTCTACTCCTTCTTTTAACAAAAAAAAAAAAAAAGTTTTTCTTTGCTCTTAACTTTCGAAGTTGCTTTACTTGGTTTTTGTTGCAGGCAAAACGAACCGTAGAATAACTTTTGTAATTCGTTTTTTTATGAACGTAATCTGCAATTTTGTGCTCCATGGGCATAAATTAGCTTATTGTTTGAAAATACCTACTCTTTGGTCGTAAAAGTAAACGCGAGAATATTATTTACCTAGATACGTAGGTAGGTACGTAGATTAGGTATACTGCGTGAACTTACTCTACGTAGGTAGGTCTAGGTACAGGTAGTTGGTATGGTACTAAGCAAAAAGTTAACTGCGCATCGGTGATGAATAATTCGTACCAAATGCTTTTTTCAAAGGGCCGCAATTTAAGATTTTTTTTACAAAGGCTTTGTATGTAAAATCTTATTTATGACAATGCTAAATTGAGAGAGAGTGGCTCTGTTGATTGTAAAATTTTATGCAGTCACAAATAAAAAAAAAAAAAAAAATTTCAAGTTTTTTTTTTGAGTTAATTTTCCTTTGGAAGAAAACTATCTCTGTTACCTATAAGGTCCCAATCGAAATATTTCATTGGATAAAAATTGCACACGCCTCTCTTTTCTGAGAGTTCGTCCCTTTTCCGGGAAATACCGCTATCTCTGTACCCAAGTCCCCAATTGCAAAATTTTTCATACAAAATTTGTAGATTGAGGTCCCTGAAATAATTTGAGTTATTACAAGAATTTCAATTGGACACCTCCCTCCTCTCTAATTTCGCATAACGTATGGAAATCACCATTGAACTTTGATTTTGCAGTTTGTCCAAAAAAATATATATTTCATGCATTACAGAAAATTCGGCAATTTTTAAAAATTTACTTAATTTTTGAAAATTTGCCAGCTATTTTTTAAAAAACTGCAAATTTTTGAAAAGGTGATAATTTTTGAAAATTCCACAATTTTTGAAAAATCAATAGATAAGTAATTTTTGTAAATTAAAGAATTTTTAAAAACTCAACAAATTTGGAAAATTTTATGATTTTTGAAAATTTTTCAATTTGGACAATTCAATAATACTTATTTAAAAATGTGAAAAAAAAAAATTACTATGAATTTTAAAGAAATTCTGACACTCGAAATTTTAAAAAGTAGTACGGTTCTTAAAAAAATAGAATTTTCAATTAATTCCATAAAATAGGCCTCTTCCCCTTTGAAAAAATGAACTTTCTGTATTTCTCAGATATAGAACCTAAGCTCATTTTTTAAAAGATACGTCCTAGATTACAAATCAGCCATTAGCCATTGTACGAAAGTTCCACATGCGATTGTACTATTTCAAACAATGACCCTCCACGTCACTTCGACATCGAATTGATTCAATATTCCTCAGTCATGTGGTCAGTTCCATATACTCTTGAATATAGGTACACTAACCACATGAAATGATATACGAATACGTAGGTAATAGGTACCTTCTGAAGTATCCCATGAACATCGATATAGGTACTTAATGACAATCAACGCCCTTTTCTTTCTCCCTCTTCCATTTGATCAGCGTTGATATTCGAATTAATACAGCAATAGCATTCAAGCGCTTTCAAAACGTTGTTGTGTAAATAGAATCTGAGTTATGAAAATGATAGCTTCGTTCTTTGGTGCAGCGGTGTATTGAATTGTCATCGTCATCAGCGAGATAATTGAGATCTTCGGTGGTGTGCGACCTTGTTTGTCAACATTTTGAGTAAATTTGATTTTTTTTTTCAATTTTTAGATCAGCCACGGTGGAGATGATGATATTTTGAACGGGGATGATTCGAGAAACGAGACTATCGGTGCGAATACCAGTGAAAATGAATTCATTAATGCGACAGTGTTACCAAATACGGACAGATTTGTCCAAGTTGGTAGATTTCCTCATTAACGTGATATATCATTTGAAATTTTCTATTTTATAATGTTTTTTATTTGTTTAGCTCTACAAGTATTACCAGTACAGCTCAATTATCACCTTGGCCATTATGTCGGTCTTCTTAAGAATAAGTTTTATAGTGAAATTTTGTCTAATGATTATCTCAGCCAGCGTGCACGTGCTGATTTATATCAACCTATGGGATACGAGTTACCATTCACCTCACGATGAACTGTAAATACAACATGATCTAATTATTTCGAGATTACGAACTTGCCGAATTAATATATATTAAGGCGAATTGTTACGTACAGATTTGCAGAGTTACCTTGGCAAATGAAACTACTATTGCCGATTGTTGTGATTATCGTGCTGTTGCATGTGCTCGATCGTCAAATAGAATTCACTGCTAGGACCGACTTCCTGTGGCAACAGAAACTTAAAGTCGAGCAAGAAGAAGTGGAAACAATGCGAGGCATAAATAAAATCCTACTAGAGAATATATTACCGGCTCATGTGGCCGAGCACTTTTTGCAAGAACGTAAAACCCAAGTAGGTGCATTCCTATAAATTGTTTAACGACAGGATATACGTATCTAGGGTTTAAAAGCTCGTAGCTCGTATATGTGATAAAGATAATGAGACCATCTAACCAGCTCTAGAGGATTTTCCTTTTTTTATTATTATTGGTGTTTTTTTTCTCTGTTCTTTTAGGAGCTATATCATGAGAGGTATAGTTGTATAGCGGTAATGTTCGCTTCGATTCCAAATTATAAAGAATTTTACGATGAAAATGACGTGAATAAACAAGGATTAGAGTGCTTACGGCTGTTAAATGAAATTATTTGTGATTTTGATAAGGTTAGTGGAGAACAGAGGTGGCTTAATTACGTTTATCGGCTTTTGAGGAAACAGAATAATATCAGCAACCTTCCTATATGAAAAAAAAAAATTTGAAAAGGGAAAATTTTCACAAAATTTTGGACTTATTTTCCTTTAAAGAATTATTTAAACGATTTTTTTTCTCAAATTTGAGAGCATTTTCCACAGAATCAAGATCAGATATTTTTTCAATTTCAGAAAATTATTCACCAAGTTGGAGAGAATTTTTATTAGAAAATTTTTAGCAAGCTTTCACAAATTTTCAAAGATTTCTTTATTTATTTCCATGTTTTTTACATGATTCCAAATTTTTTTTTCGAAATTTCAATTATTCACTTTTACATAATCCCAATGATTTTCCAAAAATTCCAAAATATTCTTCACGATTTTTCAAAGAATTTTCCTGGAAATTGTTCATAAAATATATGTAGGTATTTCAAAATATTTACCAACTTTTTTCTAAGAACTTCGGAATTTTTTTTTCAAAATTTCAGACATTTTTTGAACAAAATTTAGAAGATTTCTACAAAATCCCGATAAAACCATAAACCTTCAGAAATTTTTTTAAATGGAATTAAGAAATTCAACTTTTTTCCAAAATCTCAGAGTGCTTTTTTCAATTCTAGAATATTTTTCATTAATTTTTAACCATTATTTTCTTTATTTATAAATTCGAGTGTACGTTAACAAAATTTCAAAAAAATCTTATAAAATTTCAAAGATTTTTTTTGAAAATCCAGAATTCTTTCAGAATTTTAGAGATTTTTTTTCAATTCCAGAAAAACTTTTCAAAAAATGTTCAGAATTTTTTAAAAAGAATTTTGAAACATTTTATTTTAAAATTTTAGTCAATTTTTGCAAATTTCTATGTTTAGAAAATTTTCAACTAAATCAACTTTTCTCAAAAATTGAGTTTTTTTCGAAATTTTTTTTTTAAATTCAAATTTTTTTTTTTTTTTTCAAGTTTCAGAGTAAGTAAGTATATTTTTAAATTCCAGAATATTTTCACAGAACTTGAGAGATTTTTTCCATCATTTTAGGTTTATTTTTCAACTTTTAGAACTATTTTTTAGAAATTTTCAAAGAATTTTTTCAAAAATGCTAGACAACTTACAACAAAAATATTTGTAACAAAATCCCCGAAATCTTTCACCATAGGTATTTTTTGATTTTTCACAAAATTTCAATTTTTTTTCATCTTTCGAAAATTTTTTACATCATGAATTTTTTACATAATTCCGAAAATTGTTTCTTTTAAATTTTCGTAAATTTCACAAAAAATTTCATTTTTTTCATAAATTCTGGAAATTTCTTGCAAGTTTTTGAAGAATTTTTCACGTTTAAAAATTCTAGAAAATTCAATACTTAGGTAGAACAATTCCAAAAAACATTTCTTACGAATTTTCCAACAATCTTTCACATAATCTCAGAGCATTTTTCTTTTAATTCTAAAAAATCTTATTCAAAATTTTAGATTATCTTTTCAAAAAGTCTAGAATCGTTTTCACAAATTTCGAGAGAATTTTTTAAACATTACTTCACAGGACTTTTAACGAAATTTCCTCGAATTTTTCGTCAAATTTCAGTGGAGTTTCGACTCATTCTTTGATTTGAATAATTCAATTGATTTCGCCAACTTTCTCAAACCAATAAATTAAATTTTTCTTCCGCAGCTACTTTTGAAACCGAAATTCAGCTCCATTGAAAAAATAAAAACTATCGGTAGCACGTACATGTTAGCCTCTGGTTTACGACCTGGAAAAGAAACCGCCGGAGTGAGTATTATTGCATACCTATCTCACAAACCTACACATTTACAAATTCAAGAATTTGTCAACCAGTAGTACCTATTTTATAAGGCTAATAAAATCCGGCTTCAGCCCAGTTACCCAGACTCAGATTACATTTCAAAATGAATTATTACACATTTGCGCGACGACGTTTAAGCAAGATGCATAGCTTTAACAAAGTACCTACCTACCTATATTGTTTTCGGGTTTTGTCGACATTTCGCGATATATCTACGCTTGTAGACTTGGGAATGAGCTTTGTATTATATTCGTGTATCAAATGCAGGCATTAGTAAAGTTATGAAAAAAATTCTGTATCGTTTAAAGAACTACGGTTGCGAATTGTGTGGTTTGTTTGTGACATGAGACCATATTTGTATGGTTACAGTCTTCGTATAATCGAAACAAGGACTGTGTGTGAATTATAAAGTTGTGGAAAAAAGTTTTTGTAAAAATATATTTAACTAATTTTGCGTCCTACGTGATATTAAATTTTAGAATTGAAAAGTAGGTATCGTGTTATGTTGATACATCCCAATAATGAAATTTGAAGTTACTAAGACCTTAACTTCTTTCCTTTTTTTTCTTTCATATTGTAGAATGCAGGTACCTACCTACCTACCTACCTACCTTACTATTGGTTTCGAATTTTTTTCAGTTATTTGGAATTAACTTGATGTTTATATGTAATTTTTTAGGAGCAAAATAAACAACAAGAACACAGCATCGTCGTCTTAGTAGAGTTTGCCATCGCTTTGATGACCATTTTAGATCAAATCAATAGAGAATCGTTTCAAAGATTCAAATTAAGGATAGGTAAACGATATTTCGTCGTCATCACATCATCACAACCATAACATCTGTGAAATCTGCGAAATTAATCCTTCAACAAATTTTTGTCATTTTTGTTAGGTATAAACCATGGTCCTGTTATCGCCGGAGTTGTAGGTGCTCAAAAACCCCAATACGATATTTGGGGTAACACGGTCAACGTCGCCTCTCGAATGGATAGCTGTGGTAAAATGGGACGAATACAGGTAAATTCATTTAAAAAATAACATACTTGACCAAAATCACATTCACGTACCCGTCTGATGTATTTCTTTTCCTTTTCAGGTAACTGAAGATACTGCTAAAATTTTAATGGCTGCTGGTTACACGTGCGAATGCCGAGGACCAACTTTTGTCAAAGGCAAAGGCACACTGGTGACGTACTTCGTCAAAACACCATTTGACGATAAATGAACGGGCTACCCACCTACCTATACATCCTATGTCCCTGTTCTTATGGTTTTTCTAGTCATTTTTCAATGTGCATTTCCGTATATACTACATATAATTTTGTCGTCGTCGTTATTGTGAATTTACCTACTCGTCGTATTTATTTGTGATTTATAATTATGAGTTGCGAAGAACCGCAGTTACGAGTTACAAACGTGACTGTGCGATGCTCATAGTTTTCAATTTTAATTTTAATTTTTTTTTTTGAAGTTGGACTCTAGTTTGAGATGTAACCGAAATAAATTTGATATACTAGATTTTTATTCATAGTTGTATCAATTTTGCATACTTAGGAAGAATTTTTTTTTAGTCATACGTAAGTAATGGTTCGGAAGCTGGATGCATGTTTCAGTGATTCGAATCGTACACCACGTACAGATTAAGGTGGCGATAAGACGATTACGAAACTGGATATATTTCAACGATTCTAATTGTTCGTAAAATAAGGGCTTATTTATATGTACCCTTCGTATTTATTTATCGCATGGTATACGTCAGTATGACCAAAACCAGCATAAATTCCCACTTCCTCTACATCATTCCTTGGATGAGTACAAAGCATTAAGAAGCTAATTATTTCTCGTATCACCTTATCCATGATTAAGGGATCAATTCGTTGTTGGTTCTACGTCCTGATCGTAGATGATACCTTATAATTTGTACAGTTTTCTAAGCCATCCACATGAATATCGTACTATTCAATCGTTTTTTTTTTCGCCAATAACGCTTGTGTATAGTACGTTGATTACTCATGTACTTGAACGAACATCATTCACGTCCAGTCGTCCAATTTCGATCATCAAAATACGTTTCAACTTTACGAGCGATCATTTGACTATACAAAACAGTAAAACAACAAATTTCTGAAGGCATTTATTAAAATCCTTCGAAATAGCGTTCTTAAAAAGAATAATCTTCTTAGATAAAAAACAGAAAATAGATATAAACACGTCGGGTTAGATTATTTCTTATAACCGCAGCCACGTCTACGACCTCTGGCACGTTCAAATTTGCGTCCCTTAGAACGTACATACGGTTTGGTATGTGAATGAGGTACTCCAGGAGCCTTTCCGAAGTGCTTGCAAGATTCTCTATTACGACGTTTTCCTAAAATTAAACAACCACGATAAGTAAAACGACTCGCAAGTATAAAAATAACCGAAACCATAACAAAATATATTGCATACCTTGCATTAATACGGTATTCTTTCCGGTTGGCGCTTTCAAAGCAAGCTGATCAAACGTGTAAATTTCACCGCCGGCTTTCAAAATCCTAGCTCTAGCTTTCGAACTGATACGCAAGCAACAGACCTACAATCAAGATTGAATGAGTAAATTAACTAGAATTAATATAAATAATAATAGTGTTTATAGAACCTTCAATCTAGGGAGTTTGAATAAACGAGGATCGTCGACAACGGTACCGACGATAACAGCAATGCGCGATTCACGACCTTTGTGGGACATCATTTTTGCTATTTTCGATAAAGATACTGGCGGTCGGTTAACTTTGGTCATGAATAATCTCTTGAGAATTATTCTATTGAATTTCGATTCGGTCCGTCTGACCAGAAATCTGTACAGCTGTAACCAAAGCATCGAAATAAATGCCAGTTCGGGCATAATCACTAAGTAGAAAAGTGAAACAGAAATACTCACTTTAACCAAAAGCAGACGGTACACATCTTTCGAAAGGGGATAATCCCTCGGTGTTTTCTTCTTGTTTCGGTGTTTTACGTCGATACCCTAGAAAAAATACACGTAGGTAGTATTAAAGTACAGTACAAAGCGACTTGAATGTTAATCGAAGAAGGATTTACGTTAGAGTATAGAAAAATGATTCATTTAAGCTAAATTACTATGTATTTTACTAATTACTTACCATTTTTCTGAATTTATTTCACTACAAATCCGAAAATTTCCCGATGAAAGTTTAGACACGAGGCTGATTTTATTTTTCAAGTTTTTGATTTGCGTGGTTGAAAAAAAAAAACAAATTCATTTTGAAGTTTTCAATGCGGTTTGAAGACAATTTAAATATTTCATTTTTTTACGCTATTTATAAAATTCTGTGAATTATATTAATTTTTTTAAATCTTTTTTTTGAGCTCAAATAAAATAATTAAAACATAATTTACTTTTCAAGACTTAAATTTTGACGCAAAAATGAATAATAAAATTTTCGACTCGATGTCACGTTCAAAATTTTTGAAAAAATGTGACAACACTGCACACTGTCTCAATTGTTTTCTTTTCAAGTTTTCATGTTCAGGTTCATTTCATTCCCTATTTTCAAATTCGGCTTCGGCAGTTCGGCCTTTGCGCCTTTTTAGTTTTTTTTTTTACTCAGCATGTCAGCAATGGTGGATTAACTGTTCGTTATGTTATGTTTTTGTTGTCACATTTCTTTCAATTATTTTTTTAACAGAATAGAAATTAATCGCGTTGACATTACTGCGTTCTTCAACACCACTAGTTATTAGGTAATTAAATTCATTTATAAACGACTTTCATGTTTTTTATTCATGTTATTTCTTGTCAAAGTTCCAGCGATGTCGGATTTCGTGTTTCGCCTTTCACTTTTCGTCTACTAGAACTACTAGAAGATGGCATTTGCTTCGCATTCCCAAGTACCACCTACGTCATTCGTTGTCCAGTCGATTATTAAAACAATCAGCTGTTGAGTAGCGAAGCAAGTAAATCTTTGTTCGTGTTTAAACAATCTCGTATTCGTTTAATCGAAATGCATCCGATGACAATATTTATTCAGTGTTCGTAATCGCAGTGTTTTGATCGGATCTTCGCTATGATCAAATATCCGTTTAATAATCGTCAAAGACAACGCGAGCCGAGCACAGATAGCAGTCTTTCAGAAGATCTAGATCACTCTTGTGGACCCTCTTCCAACGAATATGTCGTTACAGACGTTAATCACGCTTCCTACGTAAGATAACATTAATATGATTATTCGTCTGCATCCGATTAAAATATGTTGCAACTAATTTTACGCGGGAATTTTCTACAGATTCTATCTGGTTTGAATTCGCTGCGCGAAAGTGCTGAATTTTGCGATGTTATACTTCAAGTCGATGGAGAGAAGTTCAGTGCTCATAAAATCGTATTGGCTTCGTTTAGTCCTTACTTCAAAGTACGTGTAATTTTAGCGCCAGTACAACGCACCGCTAAAGGATGTTTATTTACTAACACACTAACACATTTATGTAGACTATGTTTCAAAGCAAATATGTCGAATCTAAGCAAAACACGGTGCATTTGAAAAGCATCGAAGCCGATATGATGAAGCAGCTGTTGGATTTTGCCTACACCAGTACAATTAAAATAACTAAATCTAATTGTCAAAATTTGCTTTCTGCTGCTAATCTTTTGCAAGTGATGAAAGTTCGAGATGCTGCTTGCGAGTTCCTCGAAAGCCATATGGATACTAGTAATTGTCTGGGTATCTATTGTTTCGCCGAATCACACGCTTGTACGGATTTGCAACAGAAAGCGTTCGATTTCGCGTTAAAGTAAGTGAGCGAATTCGTGCTTTGAACTAATCTATTAAAATATTAACTGTAGTTTTATTTCGTAGAAATTTCTGGAGCGTCGCCCAAAACGAAGAGTTCCTTGAATTGACTGCCGATAAACTTATGGAGTTGGTTAAAAGTGATAAATTAGAAGTGGAAAAAGAAGAATTAGTGTTTTTAGCCATCAAAAGATGGTACACTAAAAAACCAGATGAGAGGAGTTTGGATTTTCATAAAGTGAGTATTTTTTAGACATTTTTTCGATGAAATGTATTCCTAATCGGAGTTTGTTTACATAGGTTTTAGAAACTGTAAGATTGCCTTTAATAGACCCTTATTTTCTATACGACTGCGTCGAATCATTTTCTCCGATTACCATGAGTCCGGAGTGTATGAAATTAATCGAAGAAGCTAAATTATTTCACCTGTTACCGGACCGTGGCGTCGAATTATTAAATAATCGAACCAAACAACGTAATAATGCCAATGTCGTTCAAGTACGTGTTTTGCTTTCCTATTTGTGTCATTATCTAATAGCACCAGGAACCATACGAAATTTTTCCCTTTTAGGTGATCGTTGCTGTCGGCGGAGAAGACGATAAAGTAGTCCTACGTTCGGTTGAATGTTTTTCACCCACGTCTGAAATGTGGTACACATTAGCTAGTTTACCTTTCGCTATAAGGTTGGTGTGTTTGAATTGATCAGAGCATTATTTTTTATCTCGAAACTAACGAAGAACGATTATTCCAGCAAACACGGTTTGGTAGCTTCGGGTAAAAATAATTTGTATTTGGCTGGCGGAGAATATCCGGATGGCAAAGTATCGATGGCGTTTTGGCGATACGATCCGGTGCTCGATATTTGGCAAGAAATGATGCCAATGACAACTCCAAGATCTGAATTCGGTAACTTGGTAATTTTTTTTTGGTGAGTGTTCGCAAGAAGGGAAATATTCATTATTTTTTTATTGCAGGATTAGCAGTACTCGACGGATACATTTACGCTGTGGGTGGCTGGGAAGGCTCTTACCGATTAGATTCGATGGAACGCTATGATCCGAACTCTAATACATGGACCATGGTTCAAAAATTAAAAATGGCTGTGACTAGTGCTGCTGTTGTGGCATACGATAGGATGTTATATGTGGCTGGTAAATGCGACGAGTTATTTTTTGATGTTGACGAGGTTTCCATACTAATCGTGATTTCGAATTGTATTAAAGGAGGCGCTGTTTATGAGGAAGGCGATGGAATTAATTGTTTGCTAAGATATGACCCGAGAACCGAAACGTGGAGTGAATTACCACCTATGTTAATTGCTCGAAGTGGGGCTGCTACGTGTGTCCTAGATGGATATATTTATGTTATCGGTTAGTCTATTACGAAATACTTGGCAAATTTAATTACGTGATTAGATTCGCCAAGTGGAAATTTTTATTTCTATTTAGAGCGTTAATCCACTTTTTGGCTTATTTTGACAGGTGGGTGGCACGCTTCGACTGAATACACCAATCGTGTGGAACGATTCAACGTAAAATGTAATCGATGGGAAAAAGTATCTTCAATGAATGAACGCAGATTCAGACCAGGTAAACATCTAAGTTTCTCAATTGCCTTTTATGACGGACTTCTGATATCTATATCTTTCTTATTGCGCAGGTATTTCGGTAATTAACGGTAAAATATACGTATTGGGAGGCGAAGAAGGATGGGATCGATATCACGACACGATCGAATGTTACGATCCTCAAAAAGATGAATGGAAAGTCAGCGGAAAGCTCTTGTCTTCGAGATCTTGGCTTGGCTGTGTACCGCTGAAGGTAAGCATCTCGACAAATTTATTCTTTACTTTATTTTATCGCGAAGTCGGATTGATGGAAAAATCGTAAATGGGCGAAATTTATCGGTCAAGTCATTGTTGTCATTCGAATGTGGCTCAATTTGAATTCAACATCTCTGAAAATGATATACGTGAAATAAGGGGATCATTCTGATAATTTACGTTTAATTTGTATTGTTTTGAAGTAACTATTTAACTAATTTCGGTGATTAGGGGATGGAAAAATAATCGTTTCTGATGATAATATGCAGGGTTACCAACTTCTAACTTTCAAGGGTGTAGCTCGATTTTTTTCGGGACAGGTGAGGGTTGAAATTTCTTTAATTCTGAATTTGAGAATGATTTCGTTCCCAAAAAAGCTTTGCTATTTCTTATTCAAATTAATTGAGGCGAAAAATTTTTGGTGTTTTTTTTCTCTAAAAATTAAGAATTACTTACTAAATACACAATAGATATAATCCGTATAATTTATTTTTGAAAAAAAATAAAATATTTTCTTTAACCAATTAAAACGTAAAATTACCTTTTTTTCAAAAAAAATTCTAGGTTTTTATTCGTTTCTTTACCTACTTTTAAAAAAATTAAGAAATTTTGTTTCTATTAATTTTAAAATAGATATGTAGATATTTTTTTTTGTTTCAGAATTTTTTCCTTCAAAATATTAAGCTATTTTCCCCACAAATTTGAGAAATTTTTTATTCTAGAAAAATTGAAAAAAAAAAACTTCCGAGAAATTGGAAGATTTTTTTTTTTCAAAAAAACAAGATAGAAAATTTAGATTGTTTTCTCTAAAAATAACGGATTTCTTTCTAAAAAAAAAAAAATATTTTTTCTCTAAAAATTGAGTGAGGAGTATTTTTACTCCGGAGAAAGATTTTTTCTCTCTAAATAACGGAGGTTTTGGTAATGTACTCGTATATTGAATTTTTGCATTTTCAGAGTTTTTTAAGTTGCATATAGCAAACTTTACTTTTGAAATTTTGGGAATAGCTCGAAAACTCGAGGCACTACTAAGTTGCCAGGCATGGTAATGCGAAATGAAAGACTCACATACTGTGAAAAATTCGGTTCTTCTCATGAGCGTTGGTCTCTGAAATATTTTCTTCTTGTTATACCTAAAGTTGAAATTGAATTTTTATTTCGATATCGATTGGTTGAAATTACGTGAAAGTGGTGATTTATCTGATGTCTTTTCAGAGTGAGAAATTCGAATATTTCCGACGGTTCTTTTAAATATCCTCGTGTTTTGTTGAAATTTGTTTTTCATCGATTTTTCATTTATTTTCCATTTTCATTTCCTCATTCTCGACACAAATCATTAATTTGTTTAAATTTCGGTTATTAATTTTTTTTTCTCATTTTACAGATTAAAAAAAATTACTGCCGTGAAAAATAACGATAGGATATTTGTATTTTTTTTTTTAATTTATTATTTTTGTTCTTGTAATTTTTGTTTCAATATTTTATGAATACCTAAGTAGTAAGATTGTGTAATGCGAGTTGCTTTTTCAGCAAACGCCCCTAATAAGTTTTCTATACTTTTATAAAGACTGATTCTTGTATCGGATTACGTTGGTTTGGTGGATTCAATTTTGTTCTTGTTGTTTTTTTTGTTGTCTTATTTTTATTGATATGTGGATTGCGGATAAATGCATTCTGCTGTCGGAAATTATCAGTAGGCTACTTTTTCAACTGTACAAGTTCTTCGTTTAATTCCAAAAATTTACATTCAACCCAAAGGCCTTTTTACATATTCTAACCAATTATTTCATTATTTATTTCCGTAGTGTTAATTTGTTCGTATGTGATGTAACTAACATTGATTCGTATTACCTATTATTTTTCGCTTTAATTAGCTCCGCCCCTCCTCATATAATTTTTCTAGCAACATTCTTCCCCTTGTCCACCAGGTATTTATGCTTAATATGTTAAGATGTGATTTATGTGTGTAGTGTACTGTGTTCTTAAGACCCGGTGCATTAGTTCTAGATTTTTTCCACTAATTCAAGATGTAACGAATTTTTAGTTTCATTTTTCGTATATAAAATTCGACGGATTATCGTGTTGAATTATTTGACTAGTTTTCAAACAGTTTATGACATCTTGAAAATTATTTCAATGTCTTGAGTAGATAAAGGATTTTCGTTTTTTTTTTTTTTTTTTTTTTTTAAAAAAAAAATTATTAAAAAAATTTTTTTAAATTTTTTTTTTTTTTAAAAAAAAAAAAATTTTTTGAAA
>FIZV01001261.1:0-10316 GCA_900050545.1 Trionymus perrisii | reverse complement strand
CCTTAATTTCGAATTTATTATTCTGAAAATTTCAAAAATTTAAATATTATTTTTTATTTTTTTTTTAATTGAAAAAATCACGAGAAAATTATGTCAAAAAAATAAGAAAAGTGGTAAATCGTGAAAAAAATTGTAAATGATGGAGTGGAGGGGAGGTTGAATTTGAGGCTCGAATTGGGGGGTATTTTATTTTGGTGACCTTCAAAACAGATTCAAAACGACAAAAATTTTTGAAGCACTATCTATAATTGGGGGGGGGCATAGATATCGCTTCTGAAATATTCAGGTTCATGGGTCATCATTCCTATTCTTATTAGACCTCAAAAAGTTAATTTTTGAATGATGTCTTCACAATTTATTTTTGAAAGGTCATTTTGAAAATTTTCTGTTTCTTCATGTCGCGTAAAAATTTCAAAAAAAGATGTGAACTAAAATAAGTCATATTATTTACATGAAATGAAGCCTTGAACCTCCCTGAACACTACCACAGGAACATAATATGCAAAATTTTAAAACAATGCCCTCGATATATGTAGTAGGTATAGAAGATAATAAGTTGAAAGACACTCGAGTTGTTCGCTACAACGTACTTTACCTTACCATTATGGTTAAAACAGCGCTATCAAAGAAAACATACGCATCTAAATAGCCTATGCGTAACGAAGAAAAAATATCAGAAACAACTTGTTAATTTTAGAACTCGTAATGTAGGTCTGGTATCGATTATAAGATTTACTCTAACGTAGGAGACGAAGAGTGCACTAATGCAATTAAGTGAAATCGGCGTTCATGTTTAAACTGTACATAGTATGTCATGTAGGTATATGAGCCGACTTAAAAGTTGAAAGTGCAGTGGAACACGTTCAACGGCAGTACAGAACTTCGGTATTCGTGTCCGCCGCGTCGCGTCGCGCATCCCTTAAAATTGTCATTTTATTTCCTACCCTAATTACCGCAGTTTGCGTTATCCAGTGATGAAGATTTCACGGCGTTAAGAGGGGTAATAGGTAAGAGACAGTGTCAAAAAAATAAAAAAATATTCCCCTAGCGTATCAGCATTTTCCGACAGAGGGAAAAATTATAAATTTCCCAGCTTGCAAATTCAAAGTAGCAAACTTTTTGCATATTTTGTTGTTCAGTAGCTTAATTTTCCAACTTTGAAATTTTTTCAACATCTCAGGAGGTAAGTCCCTGCTGAGCCCCCTCGCCCCTATTACTACGCTTCTGCCGGTACGAGTACTGTGTAGGAGTATTTTGTAATCGATACGATGATTCGATTCGATAACATCGATCATTTAAATGCTTTTGAATTTCTTATGTACATAGTACATAGTACATACATACATAGAGATCAACCTACCTTGCAAAATCCATCAAATTGTCCAATTCTTCTCGTTAAGACTGTCGATGCTAAGGTTACTATTGCGTGACGTATAAGAAAAAAAAAACGACCACCGCCGATCAAAATTCACTTTCATTTTCTTTCATCAGTATCGCCTGCAAAAAAAGAAATAAAAAAGAGAATTATGGAAAAATGATTCATCGGGTAGCCTAGCCTTATCTGATACACTGCGAGAAGTTTAATCACCAGGAAGGCAAGTACCCGAACGTTAATATCGTTTTAACGCTTTAGATAAAGTCAACTTCTTCTTTTGTAACGTGGTATGAAGGTAAAGTTATGTATCTACTGCTCAGGTATACACTTATACAGCTAATCCAGGTACAGTGTACATAGCTGTAGCTACGTACACGGTAACTGTTACTAAAACACCTTCTTTTATCTTATCAGCTTTATATTGTTTTTGCTTTCAATGTTGAAAATAATATTGGTGAATTTAAAACGCGTCATATTCATATGTACCTGCTGTTTCAAAAACGAGTTCTTCATTGTTCAATCTTTACTCGTAGGCTCTTCCCATATGCATAGTTGAGTCGCGAGGACTTTGTGAGAATCGTTTCCGGTACATATGCGATAATGAATTTATATCTATGAAGGCTTCTTTCTTCGTCTGTCACCCTACAAAAAAAAAATCTCGTGAAAGATCTCTACGAAGTTGAGCGTAATTCTTGTAAATTATCACGAAAAAACATATTGTACTCGTATGTCCGTTTAATTCATTAAATGTTTCAAAATGATAATCTAATACGTGATAACGTATAATAATTTTTTTGTCACGTAATATCGGGTCGGTAAGATACGTTTTGTTTTATTTACACAAACGAGTGTATTACGTAAACAGCTGTTTGGTGTTATTGTACTCGCGCGTAAACTACCAAGTACCAACCTATACAATATGAGAATTATGCACTTGTAATCATCTAGAGACATTGACAACTTCTCGGTAAATGCTCGAAATGGGTAAATTTCAATTTTTCTTCCGATCATTGTATCGTATTGAAATTTTCAGGCACAAAATTCGCTATTTTAAATTTAAAGTAAAAGTGCTGAAATTTCAAAACTATAGAAGACAACGATAAATGTAGTAGGTACCTAGATTCAGTCATTTTCGTAAAGTTGCGTGATCCACGATCATTCATCTCGTTTGATATTCGACGTACTCGAACTTAACTCCGTTTCCTAAATATCACGTAGTTATCATCTGTCAACAAACAAAACGTTAAAAGTTAATAAAACCAATATTTTCTGTTTCAATATTTGTAAAAAATATTTACAAAAAAAATCACATATTGAATTCCAAACATCGCGAAGAGCTTGTAAACTTTCACTCACACACATACGCATATACATAATATGCATTACAACCACATCGGGGATATCTTCACGTTCTCGCGTAGTTGTAAACATGAACGTAATTACACTTCGGGGAAGCGAACGTATCGTAATACAATAATATAAAAATATGAAACGCACGTTAGATTAAACATCGCGATTAAAAAGTTTCGATACATTGACCCTGATGCGAGACTTTTCGCCCTATATTTCGGACAATATACCTAGGTAATTTATGTCGTCTGTCGTACACGACGAAAAGTGCTCATTGCCGGAATCTAACGCTTTTCAAATATTAATCCCCCTACCGAGCGGCGAACAAGTAGATAGGTATTAGGTACTCCTTTAAGCCCGCGGGCTCTGCACGGTGTACACTGCCCGACGGCGGCGGTGGCATGTGTCTTATTATTTATAACCTACATTCGAATGCGTCGAGTGTGGTGTCGTCGCAGTTGATGTTGTCTACACTACTATACTTACGACCGCGTGATATCGTCACGTTGCGTTGCGTCCGGCACCGCGTTGCAGACTACACCGGTCTTTCGTTCATTCCTCGCGAATTAACGTACCTACGCTGATGTTCTCTGTTTTTCGTTGTAATTTTAATTACGAATACTCGATCCAGTCATCGCCGATTCATCGGTTGTGGTCAATGAAGTACTCTGTTCTGGTCTTCAATATGCTTAGGTAAGCGATCTTGAAATGTTCACGTCTTTTTTTTCGTTCATTCGCGAAAACATTTGCACTAAAACAGAATAATTGAAAATAATTTTTTTTTCAATATTTTCGAAACATTCAATCGACACCTAACGATCCGATAGTATACAACGATAAATTCGCGCGTAAGACTCATTTCAAGACGTTACATTCGACCCCATGTAAGCGAATTGTTTACATAGTAGGTAAGCCACAAGTGTCCGTCTTCGGTAGTCTTTTATTAACAAACAAAAAGGTCGCCGGGCGCGAATATTCGCACTTGAAATACCACGTCGACCTACTTTTCAAACTATGCCGCCGGCGTGAAATCAAAAAAAAAAAAATTCTCATTGTGTAACAAAAGCTTTGTATGTTACAAGACAGCTTAAAATATTCAAATCAATTTTCACGTTGATACCTATACGTAATTACTAAATTAAGAGCTAAATTTTCGTCTATGTATTCGATATGGTTTAAGAAGTGTCACGTACGATGCACTTATTTCTTAAATAGAGAAGAGAGTCAACTTTTTCTTCTAAACATCCATCACTGCAGGATAAAGTCGAAGCCGAGAAGCCGAGATAATATCATAAAATGATAGGTAGTAAGAGGACTATTACACATATCGAGTAATTAATATAAAAAAAAAAAAATTACCTATCGCTCAGTTTATGAACTTACTTTACGTTCACATGAAATAAACCAAGTGCTGTAAGAAGAACTACGTAGATGGAATCTGGCATTTGGACGACGCCTCTGATTTTTAGTTGAAAAATTTTTCATTCAACTGCAATATACGTCGTTATCTGTAAAACTTCTTCCTGAAAAATAAATAAATAAAAGAAAAGATGAAAAATTCGAAAGAGAAATCGTGACTTTTCTGAAGTGAAAGATATTATTGGCTATTCGTTCGTACATGTAGAATGTAGATATTGTCAGGTTTTCTCTTATCGCTGATAAGAAGTTAATCCATCTCAATCGTTGAAAAATATACAGAAGATGTTAAAATTTAACGTTTAGTTTACTCTACTCCACCATTCCCTGGCCACAGTTTAAAATTTTTTGTTTAATTTTATCAACGTACATATGTATTCGTTGTTTATTAGGGCTAAGTACGCGGTTAATACTGAAGGAAAGTTATGTCACCGCAATAAAGCCGACATCGCGAAGGTGAAGTGATACAGCGAAGGACGCTCGCCCAGCAGTAACGATGAGCAGTTCTTCCGAGAATTCGGTGGGTAAGTACTGAGGTCTAATTCAATGTCACTCGTTGAATAAGGTAAAACAATACTAAAATGCTGCGTTCGTCATTTACACAGACTGGCGAGCGCGACATAATGAAGATTACAGAGGAGTAAAAGAGAAAAGATCATGTACCGACGTATACTGCTTATTTGTACTACTGGTATTTGTTGGATGTTGGGTCGGAATTGGATATTATGGTAAATATTTATAATTAATCGTGTATTATGTACTCGGTACACACGCTCTCGTAACAAAAAACAAACAAACTGAAATTTATCATTTAGTTTTTACTTTCGTCCGTGTGGGCTACGTACTAATACTGGACTCGTGCCCAATACCGTATTAAAATCTATAGGTACGTGCTACGAATGAGAAAATTCCGTCGTTGGTGTTACAATTCAGCGAATTCTTACTACTATGAAGTAATTTCATTTTCATTAACTTATTCGGAATTTTTACGATTTTGCAGTATTTTGGAATGGCGACATTCAAAGAATTATGTCTCCGAAGGATTCGACGGGCCGTACTTGCGGCGTCGACGACGATGTTCGCGGTAAACCGTACCTATTCTTTTTCGATATTTCTAAATGCGTTTCGTTATCGGTATTCGTTTACGGCTGCCCAACCAAACAGGTAAATAGTACTTATGAACGTAATTCTAAAAAACACGCGTAAACTTTACTTACGATTATTGACCGCGGTAATCCCACATCCTTGGTCGTAACGAGGTACTATGTATTTTCACACAGATATGCGTAAAAGAATGTCCGACAGAAAATTGGTACAGTGATGAAGTTATCGATACACCCATAGTCGTATGGAGTCAAGTGCAGAAGAAATTATTATGCGAAGATGCAGAAACTAAGAAAACCGTTAATTCGATAGATGCACTAAATAAGACGATTCGAGAACAAAAATGTGCGCCATATTACCTGAGAAGCACACCCGGTAAGGGTTGTATATTTTCGAAAAAAAAAAAGTCATTAGTATTTAATTTAACAACATCGCGCTATCTACTTCTACCAATACATAGTATCCGGAAATTAACAAAATTTCCCAAAACGACAACAATCCAAAAAAATTTTTTCAAATTTTTTCATTTTTGTATCATTTTTTAATTTTTTTTGAGAATAATTAGCAGTTTTATTGTTCTGAAATTCAAATTGAACAACAAAACGAACATAGGAAGAGTAAAACTTCAAGTATTTTTTTTATTGCTGATTGTGATTATTATTTTTTTTAAATTTATTTCTAATTTTTTTTTTTTATTAAACAATCCGGATGAACTGGACTGCCCCTGCCAACACTGCCAAGCAAAAAAAAGTGCTTAAGAATGGCCCACAAACAAATACAGCACTAAAACTGATGACCGCTGATGACTGATCAGATGACATGATTAATTGATTAAAAAATAAGATTAAAATTTAAATTGATTATAATAATAATAATTATTATTATTATTGTATTTCGAATCAATTTATTTCATTACTTCATTTCATCATTTTCATCTAGTTTTTTTCTGTTTTCGAAATTTCAAGTAGCATTTTTCCATTTCATTTAACTCATTGTTGAACTAGATAATTATAACATAACCACCCATACAAGCACATTAATTAAATGGGGCTATAAAATAAAACAATAAAATCACTCATTCGCCAATATTACACTCCTTTTCATGCTCATCGAACTCTTTCTACGTCTCGTCATCTTTAATAATTACGCATTGACAGGACTAAGACAAGACAATTAGTTACAGATATGGGATCTAAAATTTAAGATAACGACTTGGAACTAAAGACGTTGTAATACTTATTAATTAACACCTCTCACTGCAATGGAAGTGTGACTGATACGCGGTATCATGATCAATGCTAATCAGCCGTATCTATTCCCGCATGTATCAGTATCGTTTTTTCCTATTCTCGTACGGCTACGCACTGGACCAGTATTTTAAGGATTTTAGCAAATAAATGGGCGTACATCCAAATGACACAAACAGCGTCCGTTGATATTCTGTATGCAAATCATTCCACGCAACGTGCAATAATTAAATAGTACACTACTACCTGTGTAAGTGTTACGAGCGCGGTGATTTAATACAATATGCCTATAGATGCTATGCATTGAGAAACGCTGAGCAAAAGCAAGTGAAACCGTGTAAGTTCACAAACGGTAGTATACCTAATGTCAATATTTACTCAAACTCGGGCCATTAGGTACATTGACGTATTCGCTCCCTCTTTATGCTTTAATCGTTTTAATGAGGACACAATATTAACGACTAAATATGGGTCATTTATTAACGCAGCAATAGGCTGCAGACAGGGGCAGGACTGTAGCATAATATGTAATTGTCGCAGGATCAAGTTTTTTTGCAAAATCACCGAGACGTGGTGAAGATCTCGCTAGGTACCGTTATTTTAACAATCCTATAATTGATTCATAATACATAATAGACATCTAGGGTGAAGAGTATAAGTTATTTTATGACTTCTAATAATTGAAGTAACGATCCATTTTTTTTTTTTTACAGCGTTTGCAAAATTGTGTTTGCCAACACTCGGAATACTACCTTCCTCGATTACGAATAAAGATCTCTCGGATCAGGCGGAAGAAAAAGCTAGAAATTATTTCAGTTACGTTTACGAAGTAAGGCTTCGATAGTTATCTAATAACAAAACAAAAATGAAAAACTGATTTGTTTACATTTTGATAACTTTTTCGTACAATAGGTTAGCACCGTTGTAGCGGAAGACATGAAAAAATGTTGGCATTTTATAATACTATTCGTCGGCGTGGCTTTGTTGTCGTGTTTGTTCATCATAATAGTGATGGGAATAATCACGAAAGTTGTCATCTGGTGTACACTGGCTTTAATATTAATCTTTCTTGCATATAGTAAGTACCAGAAGTCCACGAGGGAATCGGCTCGGCGTTATAAATTACCGCAACGATGTATTTATCTGTCGCAGGTACTGCCATTACTTATCTGCAATATTATTCCATGTCCGAGTCCGATGGTAATGCTAGCAATCTTACTACTAACGCGTCTAATGATTTCTACTCCGAAACTGCCTACGGTCAATTACGAATGCTATTCAAGCAAAAAGAAACTTGGTTCGTGTTGTTTGCAGTTTCGGCGACATTCTTCGTATTATTTTCATTATTAATCATATTCTTACGCTCGAGAATCGAATTAGCTGTGATGCTTATCGGAGAGGGAAGCAAGTACGTTAAGCGGATAAATTTTATCGAGTTCTATACGTTGTAGGAAGCTGAATGTTAATCCATTACCTACATGGTTATTTTACTTTACATAGGGCTATCAATACAGTGAAATCGACGCTGTGTTTTCCATTTGTGATCCGTTTACTTCAATTAGCGGTTATCGTTTGGTTTGTGATATTATGCTTTTACATTAGATCTTTGGGAAGTTCCGTATATATTGTCAAAGGTCTCAATAGCACTGATTCGCTTTGTTCGTGTAAATCATACCGAGTAAGTATTCGGAAATGTAATGTAGTAAGTAGGTTTTCAAATCGAGCCTACGCGAATCAATGTGACGCGAATACTTTTATCTATTTCAGGAAAATGACTGGTGTCTTCCTCATAAATTCCAAAAAGAATGCCATAACCCAATTGTCGGAGGCCCGTGTAGAGATGCGTCTTGTTATTTCTTAGAATATCGCGATCCTCAGCTCAAAACGTACTTACAACTGTTCAACTTGTTCGGCTTACTTTGGGGTTTATATTTCGTATCCGGGATAGGGCAAATTATACTTTCATTTTGTTTCTCAACTTGGTATTGGACATACAATAAATACGATGTGCCATTCTTCACCCTGATTTTTTCCATATATACGACGTTGAGGTAGGTAGTTAGGTACGCTTATAAAACAGCAGCTCGCTACCGTTGTTATCAATTCGTAAATCTGCTCGATTCGTTTTTGTTTCAGGTATCATTTAGGTACAGTGGCTCTCGGCTCGTTTCTAATCGCTACTTGCGGCTTTATTCGAACACTTCTCGAGCATATTCAGAGAATCTTGAAACAATCCGACGGCCTATTAAGTCAATGTATGAAGTGGAGTTTGCGAGGATGTTTTTGGGTGTTGCAAGAATTCCTCATATTCATCAGCAATAACGCGTACATAATGTGTTCTATAACCGGATCCGGATTTTTCTCATCTTCCGGACAAGCTTTAGGGTTACTAGCTCGAAACATAGTACGAGCTGTAGTATTGGATAAAGTACGTAACCACGTACCTAATACCTATGTGTATTTTGAAGCTCGTTCCTTTCAAATACCTAGGTACATATTTCTATAAACTTGGAGTGTGTGCTTATATGTTTCAGGTTTTAGATTTCTTATTGTTGATTGGAAAATTAGTTATAACGTTGCTTATGGGTTTCCTTTCGTATTATACTTTCACTAGGAATTCGTTAAATCTTACTTATCCTTGGGTTCCCACCGTTATTGTAGTGTTGGCCACGTGGATCGTGGCTTCTTCGTTCTTCAGCGTTTATATAGTCGCCGTTGATACCCTGTTTCTTTCATTTTGTAAGTTTTCTCGTGTTTTATACTGTCGCATATACTCGTATATGTATATATATGTACTATTTCCAATGTTCCGTATTAATTTTCGTTTTTCTCTTCTCCTTTTATTCTTTTTTTTCTAGTAAAAGACGGTGAACTGAACGACGGGTCGCATAGTAAACCGTATTACATGTCTTCTAAGTTAAAGTATATTATGACGAAAAGTGCCAAAGTCAGAAAACGTTGATACTACTACCGCTTCGTGAAGTACCCATTTCGAAGAGTTGATTATTTTTCTACTTATACCTATTTGACTTATTTGTTCGTTCCTGTATTTATTCCTTAGTGCCATTCGAGTTCTCATTTTGTTCGTTGTAACAGTTATTTTGTAAAAGTGCTCTTTTCTTTCATTCGTATGCTACGTATTTTATTTTTTTTTAAACGTAAAATGTAAATAAAACGTTGAATTTTATACCAGTATTCAATTAATGCATTCAACCTAGGCAGGTACGCAACGATAGCTACAGCCTACATAGGCACACTTAATCACAGAATCGAGATTCCTTTATAAAACACGGATTACAAAAGTAGGTACGTTTTAAAGTAAGAACTGAAGTAATATAAAGGAAATAATTTGTATGTAGGTACTTTTAGCAAGAACCAAGTAAAAAATGAACTTGTGTAAATGTTCCACAATGAAAAATCTCGTACTACGAATTGAATGCGAGTAATAAACGTAAGTACTCGGAATAAAATAACGACGTATTCGAGCGCAGCACTCTTTGAGCTGACGTAAATTTGTACAGGTACCTAATAACTATGGGTATCTATCAGCGAGTGCGAACCTCTACAACGAATTTTCGCTTTTCGTCGTGTGATCCGAATATCGTTATGTGCTTATGCGTTGCAAAGTCCGAACAAATCGTTCTCAGATGTAGAAAAATTCTTCGGTCGTTTTACGAAACTTTTTTCTATGGATTTTGATTACATTAGCACGTGAACGATTTGCAAAAAAAAAAAAAAAAAAAAAAAAAAAAAAAAAAAAAAAAAAAATATTTTTTAAAAAAAAAAAAAAAAAAAAAAAAAAAAAAAAAAAAAAAAAAAAAAAA
>FIZV01001241.1:0-15449 GCA_900050545.1 Trionymus perrisii | reverse complement strand
CAATTTTATAAATTAAAAAAACAGTAAAGTATGAAATTTATAAATATTCTAAATATTCAAAAATTGATAATAGGTACGTTGAAATTTAATAATTTTAAAATTGCTCAAATATAATAAATATTTTTTAAAGTTTAATTTACTGTTTTTACGATTTTTGAAATAAGTCAAGATTTTTCAAGTCACAAAAATGATAATTATAGTCATGGTTTTAATACACTTCAATTTATTAACTAAAGTAAAATTAAATGCTATTGTTCACCTCATCTCTCAGCTTCAACTAAACGTGAAAAACTCTACAAGTCTTCACCTCTTTTTTAAATAAAAACAGCTGATCGAAATTCGAAACCAAATATCTGAAAAGGAATATGGATTATTTTTCATAACTACCTTCTAATGCATTTTTACTATTCCACAGAAGTGTGGTTTTTAAATTTTTTTAGATTTAGAAGAAAAACTGCAGTATTTTTCTGGAATAATTCGTACCCATGCCTTTAAATTTTAATCGCAGTAACTACGTACATTATACATACGTACGTAGTACGTACTCTTATACCGTTTCGCAACGTGGTAAATTTTTAAAATTCCATACGAAGCCTATATATCCATTCGCAGCAGAAGGGTTTTACTTTTTACATTTTTCACTAAATACTCGTATAAGACCTTGCTACAAAGCTAAATTGGATAAGAGAAAATAAATCTAAAACGATAATAATCTTTACTTTGTATTTCAAGAAACCAATTCCTTCGACACATACAAACATACCGCAGCATGTGGAGCTATCTCGTTTTGTTTTTTGTATCACGATCCAACAAACCAAAAATGTCATTACGTCATTACGAATTAAGAAAAAAATTATAATCGTGAAGACAGAAAATTTAAAAAAATCGATTCAAATAACGAGCAAGTCGACATAAATGGTACCGAATACCTAATTGTTCTTATAAAAATAAAATGACAAAATTTCAACAATCAAAGCTTCGAGGTAATTCTTATTTACGTTCCCGTTTTACGAGTAGTTTTAAAGGTTAAGTTGTTGATCTTGATACAGCGCAAATTTCCAACAAAATTTCAACTCAAATAGCCTTTGGTTTAGAGAAAATATTAAGTTTATTCGTTTTATTTCATTTTTATTTTTTTGTGAAACGTTCACAGGCCTCTTGTCAAATTGACGATAACAAATTATCGACAATGATTCTGTCTTTTTTCAAATACGAACGTCGGATCACCTACTCGTAATAAGTTTTTAAACGAACAATGTAGGTATCAAATGCAAATTTTAAACAGGTATTAATGTAATATGGTTCCCCTTCATTTCAACCATAATTTCAAACGTAACGCATCTACACCATTCAAATAATACCTGAATAATCGTTTATCCCGGACAAATCCCAAGTTTTCGTAAAGTCTTAAGGCGGGCTGATTTGTGATTTCAGTCTCAAGTACAACCTAAAACAAATGGATACACTCTACTATTAGAAAATTCGTTACATATTATATAATTGTTATCAACTTTGAGCATACGCTTTCAAACTGACTTCGAGCGAAATTCGATTAAAACAAGTTTTTTCACAATGACGAAAAAAGTATAAATAATTCAAACTCACTTCATCAGCACCTTCGGTAGCCATATGTCCAATAGCTTTCAATACCAAATTCGAACCTGTAACCAAAAAATACTCGTTGGTTACTCTGAGTCTGAACGCGTATCATCAAATCCTCAAATCGCTTCAAGAAACGAATGCGATTCACTTACCTATTCCTTTTTTCCTAAAACATTCGTCAACTGCCAACATCGCTATGTACCCGCGTTTGATAATTTTTCTGTGAAGGTCCAGTTTACAAACAATCGCTCCGACGCTTTTCCCTTTGCTAACTGCCTACAAATTAAATCGGTGAAAGATGCGAAATCAATATTAATAGAGGTGAATTCTAAATAATAGAAAACACGAGCAAAAAAGGTGACGTGATTTACCAAAAAACACAGATGAGGCCAATTGTGAATAAAGTAACGATACGTATAAATAGAATAAGGCTCTGAAAGATCTTTTTGTATCAATTTCATTATATCAGGCATTTGATTCTCTGATTCGTATGAAATGTAAGAAATTTCCGAAGTATTGTCGGACAGTCTTTCAATATTACAATCTGTATTCGAAGAAGAGGGATCTTTGGTGTCAGCAGAAGATAACATTTGTGTAACCTCATTCTCGTTCGATGCACCATTCATTTCTTCGGTAGCTCGTGAATTTGTGGTAATTTCTGGCGATATCACATTACGGAATTCTGAACATCGAGGACTAGTGGTTTGTAACTTGGTAATGGATTCGCGATGATTTTCCACATTTCTACAACGTGAAATTTTAGAATTTGTATTACATTGACTAGAACTTGTCGTCGAGGTACAATCTTCACCATTTGTGATGCAAGTAAATTCGTTGCCATCAATAATCCTAGAATCGTTTTCGTTACAAACAGGAACTAATTTGAATCCAAATTTTAACATTTTGGGAATGATAATCTCAAGGTTTCTGACTCGAAGAACTTTTTCTTTTCCACTTTTATCATTCAAGATGATAACATCATACTTTTGTCGCATTACCGGCCTAACCCATTGGTATTTGCTCCAAAAATCAATGGGGTGACCATTGCAGTTGATATTCCTGATCACAATCATCGATCTAATTTGTCCTGTGAAGTCAATGGCCTGTAGACTACTATCGATTACTTCTATTCCTCCTATCTGGTTTAGGATTCGCGTTTTCAATAGGTGCAAAACATCTGCAGTTATGTCGCCTGATGCAAAATATAACACCCAACGACAACTTTCTTCCGGATATTTTATGCCACAAGTGTTACAAAATCCATTTCTCAAGTACAATTTTAGAAACTGATTAAACCCATTTTGATTCATCATATTAACGCAATTGATGGTAAAATGTGGCCGAGTAGGGATTACCGGAACTTCTTCTGAATTTTTATTGTTACTTAGTTCTTCGATTATATGTGGTTGAGAAGGTATTACCTTACCCAGAACTTCTTCCGCATTTTGATTATTACTTTGTTCGACATGGTCACCTTCGGCGTTGATATTTTCAACAAAATCTGGTTGCTGTTCCAAAATAATTTCATCGATTTGCTGGTCGACAATAATTGGGAGGTTAATGTCATATAACAAAACAGCAATATGGTTTTCCCAAACTTCCAACATTGTTAATTAGGTACGTATTTTGTTTTATTTAACGAAGAACAGCGAAATAATCTTATAAGTATTAATGCACAAAAGTAAGCAAAATTCACAACAGATTCAATTTCAAGAAATTAAAAATAAATTATTGAGTGATGACAGCAGCGCATACTTCTGTTGCATTGCGTATACTTTTTGCAGTTTTTTGTTTTGAAATTGAAAATTGATGATAATGATACATAATTAGGTATAATGAATGATAATAACTTTGAGTTGATAACATAAAACTATACCGTCCCAACTAATCCCAACGGGTCAGTTTCAGCTAGTTTCAGTTACGACATGTACCTTGGACGGAGGGTCTCGGTCAAAAGCGAAAAAAAAAAACCGAGGGACTCTCTAATCTATGCGTAAAATATCTGTGACATTTACGACATTATCACAAAAATTTTACTCGCATTCCGATCTATTGTTTTTTATTCTGTTTACATTCCCTTTTCCTCTTCGAACCCCGAAAATTCCATTTAATTGAAAAATGGTGTAAAAGCATTGTTGTCATATATTCTTGTTTCGTTCATAATTTTGTTGATTTTGATAAATTACTTATAAAAATTTCGTTTTATTTGTACGATTAAATACGCGGGTTTGATAAATGTGAAAAATATTGGAATGAACGAAAATCATTAGTGGAAGTGATTAGCAAGATCGATCAATTATCGAGGTATAATCAGATGAAGACAACATTGAGGTAGTTGTGGCGTCCATGTTTTCGATTAAAATTGTTCAAAAGGCGCGAAATTAATCTTATTTTTTTTATTTTCAAATATCTCACTATCAACTAAAAAAGCATATTTACTATGTATTAAAACTATAGCTGAATTGCGTATATTTATGAGCGATGAAGACGAAATATTACTTTCGTATTTTTCAGGGTACTATGCCGCTGATTAATTTGGAAAAATTTTCGCAGTGAAGAAAATCACTGCCATCAGTTCTTGTGGTAATGAATGTAATGATTATTCCCAGCATGGAAAACGTATCCACACCTGGCATGTCAGAAAGTTTATTGAATTCCGCGAAAATTGAAATGGCTACTGCTTGCGAGCAAAATATGGACCTCGTTTCAAAGATGGAAATGGTGGATAATCAATCGGATGTTCATTTGCAAAACTCTAATTCTCAACATTTATTAGATACGCAGTACCTTAACATGGAAAGGGTTTCAGACTTGACTAAAAATCTGGCTGCCGATTCTATTCCTCCTGAATTACTGTCACATCATGTTGTCGATCTTGGAGCAAATCCCGAATATTCGTCGCATGTAGTCACTAATGCTCCATTTTACGATAACCCAGATTTCCTTTCAACTAATTTTTCGGACGAAGATCGTGGAATAACTGGTGCTGCCACATTGGTCTCTGTCAAGTTTTTTTCTCAAAATAGTGCCGCTTCTTCTGCTAATTCATCTTTGAGTAGTGATTTGCTGCATAACAAACAAACCCTGCCCTCGGTTTCTTCTATATCTACTGAAAAAGTCATCACTTCCATTGTACCGAATTACGTTCAAGCTGTCGGATGTAGGACACAACCGGATCTGAGTATTCATCTTAATAATCACCCATCCGTGACCAGTGAACAGCATTTAAGTAAAGAATCCAATCAGCACAACGATCAAATTATCAAATTGTATCAACCTATATTGCATTCGGTAAGTTGTTAGCGTGCTCGTGATATAAAGAATTTCAACCAACTTGTTTACGGTCGACCAATTTTTTCTACCTTTCTATGAGGAGCAGAAAATATGAAAAATACTTGTGCGTCCCTTTTCAGATAATTTGAAACAATTTTTCAATTTCTATTCTCTTTATTAAGAGTACGTCTTTCGAGGAAAACCAATAACATTTCAATGTGCTCAATTTCTACAGTACATTGATTAATACTCTTTCTTTTATTTATTTATTTTTTTAAATCAGGAAAATAAAGCGCCTGCTTTACCATCACTCAAAAAAATTAGCCAATCATTGCCGTCGAGAAGTGCGAAGTACATTGCTGTAGGAGATCACGCTCATACCGCAGACGTCGAAGCTTTAATACCCAAATCTGATTTAAATGCGATACAATCGCAACGTTCTTCGCATCAAGTAATTTTTCAACGATAAGGAAGCTGAATATGGATTAGTTGAGTAGTCCTTAAGTTGTAATGCAATTGCAGATATCAGAAGGCTTAGCTGATGTTGTCAAATCTGAATGCGACGTGTCGTCCGACTTGAACGCGTCTTCGGATAATAATGACATGGGCATTACCGATGATAACGATTCCGAAGCCGATGATGCTCGATCATCGCAAAAGAGTTTGCCTCACAAGAAAAGAATTCCGAATAAGTTGAAAAGAGGTTTAACCTCGGCTCCTACGCGTAACATTCATGCTAAATGTTATAAATGTACGAAGTGCGGAGAACAATTTCCCAATCAAGCTACTTTCAATGTGAGTGCCATGTGTATTAACTATTAACTTATTATCCGTTAGAGGGAAATGTACGCTCGGTGAAGCATTGTCACTTACTAAAAAGTAAACGTCATAAATTTAGTAACCGAGATATTTTCAGGCACATAAATTACAGCAACATTCTTCCAAAAAAAACATTTATTCTTGCGAGTTGTGTAATAAGACCTGCGCTAATCAGCTGAAATTTTTCGAACACTTGAAAAGTCATTACGAACCGCCGATGAACGCTGCAAATGTCAACAATCCTTCCGCAGCGAAAAACGATTACGAACAAGATATGCACACCACCGACCAAGTAAATATACGCGCACACGCGCAATTTAATGGGGGTCATTTTTTGATTGTTATCATTTCGTAACGTCATACCCTATTCGTGTACCAAGGATGGAATGGACGATCTCCAAATAAACGACAGCTCAGACAATGGTGCAATGTTTAACGGCGACGAATCAAATCTTACTTGCGGTAAATGTGGGCGAGTGTTCCGCCGTCAAAAAGCTTTCGATTGTCATATGTCTTTATCGCATCCGAAACAAGAGGATATCGAGGAATTTTCTGAGCCCGAAGACATGATGGAAGGCATCCGACATGTTGTAAATATGGTACCTACTGGCGACGAAGAAGATAAGAATTTCGAGTATGTGTTTCTGTTTCAACTGTATCAATCAATGTGTAATTAAAAAAAAAAATAAAAAATGAAACAATCTCCTTTGCAGACCGTGGGAATCGCCGAAAATAGAAAACGGTGTCATTCATCAGGCGCCTCAAGCAACACCACCGACCAGCATTAAAAATGATACGGCGCAAATCTCAGCCGTCGAAGTGAAAAGCGAAGAAGGCGACGACTTCGACGAAGAGCGGAGTAACACTAAAGCACGCAAACAATTATCCTGTCCTCATTGCGAACGAACTTTTATACATCGTAATTCTTTGCTTTATCACATTCGATCGCATACTGGCCATCGACCTCATCAGTGCGAACTTTGCGGAAAGAGTTTCTTCGCTGCCGGCGCGTTGAAGGTTAAATTCTGTTTGAACGTGATAATCGTCTGCTGAGACTTTTTAACCATAAATGTATTAATTGTATTAATACTCTTTACTGGGTTTCGCAGATCCATATGAGACTTCATTCCGGCGACAAACCTTATAAATGCGAATACTGCGGCAGATTCTTTCGTCAGTGGGGTGATTTGAAGTACCACATAACGTCGATACATTCGAATACGAAAATGTTTCAATGCGAATATTGTGGAAAGGATTTTGCCAGAAAGTATTCGTTGGTTGTTCATCGACGTATTCATACTGGTGAGAAAAATTACATCTGCGAATATTGTACCAAAACGTTTAGGGCTGCGTCCTATTTACAAAATCATCGACGGATTCACACAGGTAAGAAGCGCGCAGACAGCTTTCGCGTTGTACTCGTACTCTTACAAATAGATTCATTGTTCGCATTTATATATTCTGTTGAAAAGGTGAAAAGCCTCACATGTGCGAAGTATGCGGTAAGCCGTTTAGAGTACGGTCCGATATGAAGAGACACATGAAAACCCACGGCGACGTAAGCGTAGTCAACGTATTGACCGATTTATCTAACGGCACGTCGGACAACAATTCTCAAGATGTAAGAAACAGTATGTCGTGCCTGGTCGATAACCAAGACATGAACGTGGTAGTGGAAAAACACGAAGAAACCAGCAATAACGCTATATCGGATCAGGAATCCGATCAAAATTCCAAGCCAGTCGTCGCTGCTGTGTCCGAAACAGTGACTCCGCTTAATTTAAACATCAAACCATCGCAAACTGCCACTGATGGCCTATACAACTATTCGCGAGAAGAAGACCTTGTGGACAGAGAAAACACCGGCACATTGTACGTTTGGATACAAACGAACCAAGATACCATTCTCCCCGATTCCTAACGGAATCATGGTTATTCAAGAATGCAAGACGGTCGTCCAAGTACCCTAGAATTACGTACTTGCCGTACTCGTACGCCCGACCGACCGACCGATTAGAATATGATTTATCACAAATGCGAGATTGCGCCGCGCCACGCCGCGCCCGTATACTTTGCAGCCTTCAAAGGATGCCGTCTTATTTTTGATCTTTCTTGTATTTTGAAATCAGGAAATCGTAGTGAATTGATTTTTTGACGAGCCCAATTTCGAGAGAAAAATCGAATGAGCAGTTATTTCACCGCTAATCGGTATTCGTCCGAGAAGTTATCGTTATCTTTTCGACAGTGAGAACGAATATTTTAACTGGAATTTAGTTAGGATGTTTTTAGAATTGTCGTTTTTATAAATACATACCTATATAAATAAGCATTCGACGTTGTAATTTGTGTAATCTTGTAATTATGTGAAAACCATTCATCCATTCGTTATTTATATCGAAGACCTACCTTTTTTAATTTATCTATTTATTCATTTGTTTGTATTTTTTCTCCATTTTTCTCCTTAATGTAACGTTTATAATACAGGGTTTAATCCGTTTGAAATGTGTTTACTAAAGCACGATGGATGTGCTTTCATCATACTCTAGAAATTCAAATTTGTAGAGATGAAACAATTACGTTTGTAAATGAATAAAACCGAGTTACTTTTTACATGTTTCGTATGTAATGTACCTAGTAAGTACTGAGTACATACTATTTCTTTCGCGTTCGTCCAAATTGCAACGAAACGATTTCAAATAAACATTTATTAGCACAAATGATAAAAAACTTCAATTAAATTTACGTTCGAAGGCGGCAATAAAAAATCCGTTGGTACAATCGGCCTCAGAAATGGTTCTTATGCACTTTTCGCCAAACGAATACTCTGGTAAACCGACGCTGGTCCAGTTTTTGAAAATTTTTGGGCAATCTATCAACTGGAAATCATGCGCGTAGGATAGAGCTTCTTCGACAACTTTTTCGTTTTCTTCGGCGTAAACCGAACAAGTAGAATAAACTACACGTTTCACCGATGGAAAATCAGTTAGAGCGTAACGTAATAATTTTCCTTGTAAATTTGATAATCCCTTTAATCTCTTTCGTAACTGCCTTTCGTCACTCACATCTTTTTCGTCATCGATTCGAGTCAGCATGCCTAGATTATCAACAGACAAGTCAAGGTCAAGATTCGCATTTTTAAAAACGAATGTGTCGCACGTACGTATTTACTACTCGCAATAACGAAGTACTGCAGGCGAGAATGATTTTGGCTTGGCTTACCGGACCCCGAACAAGAAGGATCTAATAAAATATATTCGATTTTTGAGTAATCTACTTTAGCTCGGAATACATCAGCTCTGATAGCGGAGACGCAATTTGCTTTGCAACGGTGAATTGTTTCTTTTAATACTATAAAACGGCTTCGATCCCTTTCCACTGCAAAGATTTTCCTATCGAGAAAAATTGCGGCTGATTACAACAACACCAAATAAATGTTGCACTTGAAATCATATGATGAAATGATGTATCAACTACCGACCCTTTGTTTTTCATAAAAGCTGCTAAATGAGTAGTTTTCATTCCTGGAGCAGCGCACATGTCTAGCACTGTAGAACCTGGATCAGGAGACAGAACACGCGCAGCCATACAGCTTGCCTGTAAAAATTGTATATTAGGTACACGTCGAAAACGTTTTATACGTAAAAACAAAACGCGATTCGAATTCTGCCATTACTTTATCTTGTAGAACAAAACTACCATTACGATATAGGTTATTTTCGGCGAAAACGGTGCCAAACGGAAACAGCAACACTTCTTCTAAATGGTAGTCTCGAATGAAATTGTTCTCTTTTAAATTCGATTTTATCAATTCGATATAGTCGGCGTAATTAGTGTCGGGTGTTTTCAGCAAATTCCAAGCATTCTTTTTAAAATAGTTGACAACGGCTTCGGGATTTTGTCGAAGCGTGTTTACTCTGATGTATCGTGGTCGCCAAGCTAAACGTGGTTAATCAGAAATTGAAATTCATTGAAAATTATAAATAGCAAATAGCAAATTTGAACCGTCATTCACTCGTAAGCATAGGTTAGCTACGAACCAGTTTGTAAGCACTGCTCATCCTCAATTAATTCGTCCTGTTTGACGGCTGACGCAAGTTCTTCTTTATATTTTATAATGGTTTGAATCGGTTTCGAATCTCCTTGTAGTAATTTCTTGCCCCACAACAATTCCGTAACAAGAACAGCTGCCAAGTTTTGATCCATATTGGTCTCTTTACTCAAAATTTTCGTATTTTCAAAAATACCTTCGATAACTTTATTATGGTGAATGGTTTTTGATACTAAAGCCATGATACCTTTCTTATTCTAAATCCAATAAATATATAATCTTTATAGAACATGAATACATCAACTTGAAATATTAATACTCAAGTTTTAAACACTTACCGGGTGTTTAATTCTTCCCACGACGCTTTTCACATTTTCTCCAGCTCTGACTTTACTCAGTACTGCCGCCGCAGATTTATACAATCTGGGAACTTTTATCGAATGTTTCAGTGCGATTTTTGACATGATCATTTGATAGTGACATTCATCATATAGATACAAATTGAAAGTTTAGTAAGACAACACGAAAATTCGTAATTTCTCGCCGCCAAGTGAATTTTAAAGCCGAATCTCCGGTTCCAATAATAGGCCAATAATACTCTCTTATCATCAGAAACTTATCAGTAATTAATTTGACATGATTCTGAACAGTGTTGCCCAAGAATAGATTCTAATGGTTACAGCTGAGTGCACACTGCAGACACACAGCACACACTGTTGAAGCCGCTGCGGGCGGTGCCCAACACCCGTTGCCTTGACCATTCGGCACGTTCTTTTAATTTGATTCATTTTCGAAAATAATGACCAGTCTAATAAATTCATAGGTACCTGCATTTAATTCCTTTTTTGTACAAGTACTACCAATCGAGTAATATCATTTTTGTTTTCGTCTCATTTTTAAAGAAAAAGGTACAGCGTACAGCCAATTCATGTTCAACACAAACTTACCAAGTTACTAATTAGTATACATAAGTATTAAGTACATGTCATGTCGTCGCGAACTCAAACCAGGGACTACATAGACTCGACTCTGAAATAGAAAATTTCAAATGAAAACGAGCTTTTATACGAGTACATCGGTGTTTTCTTGATAATTTATTAAGCAATAATGTAGGTATTCCTTCATCTACATAACGTTTCAACATTTGATAAAATATGTGAACGTTATAGGGGCGGGGGGCTAACAATATTCATTTCTTTACCAACTTTCACATTCTTTACAACGAATTATTTTCTGAAATTAATGATTAACTATTATATCGTTACTTATATGAAAACTAAATAACGAATGGAAAATTATTACAATTATAATCTTTAAAAGAAAAAAAATGAAACAAATGGCTAATGGCAGTAGAGTTTTTTGATGAGATCTGCCGACATAAATAGCGTTAGCACATCCAGCCGTTGATATGATTACGTCAACCTTCAAATACGATCTTAAAATTTTATAAAAGGACTGCAGTATGAAACAGGAAAAAGGTTAAATAAAAGCCTTAATGATCAATGCGATGTTAAAAATGAGACATGATTGTAAATTAAGACGGTCAGAATTTTGCTTTCCAATACAGGACAAAAATCTGGTAACAAACCAACCATAGATTCAACTGGATTCACATCTAATTCATTTTCAACATGCGGCTATTGCCATGAAAAATTTTACAAGTTTTATAAAACAACTTACATAATATTAAGTAGGTAGGTATAGGTACTTGATAGAACGAGACACCTAATACACAATTTTTGTTAGGTAGATCGCTAACTCAAAATTGAGCTCCGAAGTGGTTTTATGCAGATTACTTCATGGTCTTTTGAGTTGAAAACGAACGAAAAAAAAAAAGAAAAAGGAGGGATAACACGTTTCCACGAATGACAACCAATAATATTGAAAATTTTGAATAAAATCAGAAATTCTGATTGGTGTGCACTGTTCGTTCGGCGACATCATTACAATTATTACACGCCGGAACAATTCAAAGTGTACGTTTGGCTTTGATTAAACCAGCGTGACTGCTAGCACCTAGCGACGACGTTGATTCTTCCAACGAATCAAGATCAAGCGCGGATTCGATCATTGTTGTATCGTAAAGTAATTGCAATTTACTGGCGCTCAAAGGTACCAAAGAGAGTGTATTTTTATCAGTGCTCAACGCTTCGACGTCATCCAAATCTAAATCAATTTTGGATAAATCGACGTTTGTTTCAGCTGCGGTTTGTAGATGAACGCGTTCTGTTTCATCGCTTTCACATATATTCGAACTAGTTTTGATTGAAGTATTTTTTTCGTTCTTACCTGCAACAAAGAAACTATTATTAATGACTCGCCGCGTCAACTTATTCTTTAAGCTGCTCTGTCATTTCAACGTGTGAATTAAAATAGACGTGCAATTGAAAGTTGAAATTTTTCAACAATAATACATAACGTACGAATTACCTGCGATATGATATTCTTGCCGTATTGTTAGCGTATAAAACAAAAGCTACGTAAGTTAAATCTGATAAGATGAAAAATAAAACCACTTGATAAGCGATTAGATTGATTTTGGGCCATCAGGAATCAAATCTCGTATCGAGTTCATTTTTGATAAATTTTTTAGAAACACGAGAGGTATCGTGAACTGGTGCAAACTTCGGCGACACAAAGGTCACGCTATTTAGAGCAACTCGCTTCGCGCCGTCATTTACCGAATAACGGTCGTTCAATGAAGGCGAATCAATGAAAAAATCAGAAAACGAATAAGGTACTAATCTAACGGGTAAAGATAATCGATGGCGATTAGAATCAGTTTTATACTTATAATGCGGTACGCTATGTCGACTAAAAGAGTTTCGATCGAGTATAATGAACGAATTATCATTATCCGGATCGGAAATGTCGTTATTCGCATCGCAACTGTTGTTATCGTAATACAAACCGTATGATAAAGATGGTGATGATTTTTGAACTGAGACTTTGCTAAGTTGTTGGCTGGATATCACAGAGGAGTGCTGCTTCGCATTATTTTTATTAATACTCGAATGCGATTTCACGCCGTTCTGAAATTAAAATACATTAAAAGAACTGCAAACTCGAACTTAGGTATCAAAAGATTTCATTTAGCTCGAGATCATCGTTTAATTTCATAATCTCGACTACCTACTATTTGGAAAGGTAATCCGTTGATGTTCGAAGGCGCGTAAGTTGTATTCGTAAACTTGGTTGGTTGCCTCTCTTCAATTATGTTTTTATGAACTGCATCCGGCATCACAAAACCTTCGCTATCTGAAAAAACACGTAAAACAAGAAGTTTTGTAGCCTGAAATAAGATACAACGTGTTTCTGATTTTAAAGCACGATCAATTACGGCGAAAAATAAATTTACCGATCAAACTCGACGGGAAGGGACCGCACAATACGTAACAACAATTCAAACAACCATTTCCAAAGCTGTACGGATTACGATTAGAACCTCCTCGTTTATTGGAGAATGATCCTTTAATCTGAAATAAAGGCGAATGAAACTAAGAAGAAATATTGCACGATTAACACTTCATTTTTACTTTTCGTATAGGAAAATAAACGGATTCGGGCCTATAAGCATGTCCTAAACTACAACTAATTAGAAATTAAATTATTATAACGCTCGTCAAACTAACATCTTCGTTAGTGGTTTGGTTTGAGGCGGCCAAATACGTATGAAATCCGGCTAATCCAAAAACGCTCCAACAGCTAAAGAACGTAATTAAAATGACAACAACGCTAGCCGGTGAGTCGGCGATAGCTTCAACCATCATTCGTTTTTCACTTACTGTAAACGAGAAGAACAAAATGTTTAGAGAAGATTTCGTAATACGTGTGATTACCTCTGATAGGGTTTGAATACTTACAAAGATACAGATGAGTACAGGTACAAATGAAAACAAATGCAATATAAAAAGACAACGTAACAGTGAATAAATAAAAGTAACGGTAATTTCGTCGGCCTACGCAGTTGCCGACCCAAGGACAGTGATGATCAAAGTGGTCTAAATCACACGAATATAAAATTAAATTTTTCAATTATTCTCAGCTCATAGATTCGGATTCGGAAATGAAAATTATTAAAATCAACTTCGCACCACTTACCCACGCAATTATCACAGAGACTGCAATGAGAGGCTCTCGGAGGTCTAAAAATTTTACAAGTGAAACAATATTTCAATTTGACACTTTGACCCTTTATCGTAACTTCTTTAGTTCGTGGTGGAGGACGCTCAGCAGACATCTCACCGCAAGAAGATATCTCTAAACATGAAAATAAATACGAGTATTAACACTAGCATGGAATTCACACTGTGTCAAGTGGTCCATGTCGAACTTACTGATTTGTTTTTCTATGTACATAGCTTCGTCAGCGGTAGCTCTGGGTATTATACCAGGATCCGTAAAACTAGTTCGAAGAAGAGTCGACATCACAAATACGAAAAATATCACCGTGATAATAGGAATATAAATACCTATTTCTCTAGTTAAATACGGACAACTATAAATTTGAACTTTGGGTTAGAATTAAAGAAAAACGTAATTTGAAGAAACCAACGCATCCGTACTTACTCAAAAATTAAAAACAAAAGCGTGGTACCAACAATTAAAAATACGTTGACGTAAAACACTGTGACATCTGGTCCCATAATTACACGTCCATCCAAGCAGAATTTATTTCTGCCCGGAAAAACTTCCCATTTTTTCGTAGTGTGAGACATAATGGTTCCGACATCGAAGTAATACTCTGCTACATATAACGAAATTGAATCGACCGTTCGCCTCGGTAAATAAAGATGATATTGTTTATGCAAAAATACGTACAACCAAGAAGAATATTACTTTTATCAACAAGTACGGTTTCGCGAATCCGTTAGTTCGCCCAACAACTTGTAAGATATCTTTGAAAAACTCTGTCGATTACTCCACCCTGAATAAATGCATACCCATGGATTCCGAAATACGCTGTAATCTTCGATCATATCCAAGCACTCAGGTAAAATTTATACGCCGTGGAACATGCAACGGATTACCGCGGTGGTGACTAATTATTTATAATTCGTACCGTACAAAGTTAAAAACTAGTCGATCTTTTCAAAATTACAAAAAAAAATACATTATAACAAACTGTAAAAACTGTAAGCAATTCAGAAACAAAATGATACACTTAAATTTATGGGCGCAGTGATCAATACACAAATAATTATCTTTCACATCGAAATCCATATCAGAAAATTATCATTTTTATCAAGTATCAACATTCAACATACACTTACGTATAGGTCCAGGCTGATTTTTACCCTAAATGCGCTGTTATGAATGAAAATGACGACTTACCATTGCTTTGTGATTGCGAATTTATGATAGTTGTTTTTTGAAATGTTTTTTATTGTTTTATTTGAATATTGAATTTGAATAAATTGACTCCAAGGCAAACTTGATTACCACAGAGTTTTCATTTATTTTTCCTATTGCAATTTGCAAAATAATACACCATCCGCCCTTCATTCGAAAATTTTAAAAAATTTCACTTTTTGATTTTAAAGAGTGAAAGCGGGAGCAAGAGTGGGAGCGAGCATAGAAAAATGTGAAGAGCGAGCCGAGAGCCGAGAGCCAGAATTGTAAAAAACAGTAAGAGATATAAAAAGCGAGAGTGCACATTATTAAAATTATCAAAAGAGCGAGCGAAGAGCGAGAGCCTGAAAATGAC
>FIZV01001190.1:0-14793 GCA_900050545.1 Trionymus perrisii | reverse complement strand
GAGAAAGAGGGCTTTTTATAAAAATTCTTTTATTTACTTAGGTACCCCCCCCCCCCCCAAAAAAAAAAAACCAAGTCCAAGGTCCAAGATAATTATGTAGAGTTCCTTCAGCTCAGCAGCAAAGTCAGGTTTATTGAAACTGAAAAATAGACAATGGCAAACTGGCATACTTTGGCATAGCTTGGGGACAAAAGAAAAAAATATGCCTAGCTGGGTCACCTGGGTGCTGGCCGCTGGGTGGGTGAGGTAGTGAATACTTAGGCTAGGCAGCGATTACTATTACAATCATACAGCATAGCATGAGCAAGAGAGCGCTAGTTGTTGGGATTTGGCGAACTGCCCGCAAACGACCCACACTGCGATTGCGATGCGATAGGGAAAATAAAGTAATTGAAATGGAAACACTGATTCTCCCACAATAGACATAGACTGCTGACTGCTAGCTTTGTCTTTGTCGCAAGCAAAAAGGAAATAAAGAAAACAAAACAAAGTGAAACAGATGGATGATTTTGATCTTTGATAAAAAAAAGTGATGATCACCTCACTCGCTCAAAAGAAAAAAAAAATTCTAAATTATCAATAATAATAATAATAATAACAGAGATGACGATCGAGTCTAAACAAAAGTTTTGAAAATTTCTGCGAACGTTGCCGTTGACGAAAATATCGCGAATTAATCAATTTCGAAATAATTATGTTCTCAGTTTTGAATGCGAATTCGTAGTTAGCATCCTTCGCAAGGTGGTGTTTCTTCATTTTTTTTCTTTTTCGTCGTTCAATTATTTTAACGCGTCATTTTAGCGCGTACAACGGTACAAATCGAATCTAAAAATATCGTTCATTGTTTAATAGACGAAAATGTGCGTAGAAGTTTCGTGCTTGGTGTCGGAGTAGATATCGGTGCTGTACGAATTGGGCGTATAACTTGATATTCGCGACTATCGTTTTCGATAGGTGTTTTTGCGTTATAAAATAATAATAATAGTTAACAATAATACATTATTACACGGTAGACGTACAAGTACACCTTAGTGGTATATGCCGATCTGATTTTGTTTATTTTCTTATTCGATTATATGTAGTTGGATAATAATTATTAACACCGTTCGCGTATACGTAAACGTATCGAGATTTACCTTGCACCGAGATTGACCGCGTTATTGCCTCATTATGAAGGAAGCCACCATACAAGAGATACAATATCTACCGGATCAGATTTATTTTGCAGCCAGAGATGGCATGGTTCGCATCATGTGTTCGTTGTTGGAGAACATGTCTCACGACAAAGTGAAAGAATTATTGAGTCGAGTAAGTCGAGCGTGTAGTGTACTACGTAATATACTGTATGTCTTATATGTATACCTATTACCTACACGTTTGTACGTATGTAAGTGTAGCCAGCCGAAATGGATGTACGATTTGTACTGGTAGTCGCGTACATTGTATGAATTATTTAGAAATCTGCTTTACGTATAAGTGTCGCATCGAATACCTACCCATTTTGATATCTACACGCATGCTATGTATAATTACGCATTGTTGCGCCGTTCTCCGTGCCATCTTTGGTACCTACCTCTATCTTCTTACGCAGTTTTTTGACGTGTAATTTAAATTATACAGGAAATGGAGGATGAGAGCGGACAAAAATGCACGCCTCTGATAATTGCTGCGCGAAACGGTCACGAGAAGATGGTGAAAGTGTTTATCAATCGATTTCCAGTTGATTTGGAGCAAGAAGGATCTGTCAAAGTTGATAGTTTCTTAGTGGACGGAGCGAGTGCTCTTTGGTGTGCGGCAGGTTCGTATTTACCATCTACCTAGTACCTACCTCTAAGACGAAACCAATTGCGTCAGCTCCTGCCATCCTGCCTACCACCGACACTGCCAAATAGCTCTGCGAAACCTTGGCAAATGTTCGCGTGCGACTAAATTACGTACTTTGCTTGCGTACACCTACCTACCTACCTAGTACCTACTACCTACCTATCTCTACCTACTACGTAAACGTGCAAATAGGTGGATCTTTAGCCGGCGAGTAGGCAGTTGGGATTGCAGGATCTGGGCCGATAGCGACGATGAAATTTGTTCGAGTTTGGCAAAATTTTGCCCTTTTGTTAATTGTTTTCTCGTCGTTGGTAATGTTTAAATTAGGAGCTGGACACGTGAACGTGGTGAAAGCGTTGGTTCACGCCGGCGCCGATATCAATCACGCTACCCTTACTCAATCCACACCTCTTCGTGCCGCCTGTTTCGACGGTCGTCTGGATATAGTGCAGTACCTGGTGGACCACGGAGCCGATATGCATAAATTGAACAAATTTAACAATTCTTGTTTGATGATCGCCGCTTATAAAGGTTCGTCGTACATAGGCACTTGGTACCTACTCGTGTGTTTTGTAGCGCAGCGCAGCGCAGCGCAGCAGTAAACTAGCCGTACTAATGCGCGGCACTCGCTGTCCGAATCTTTAAGTCTTATAAGTATCATATACCATAACGCCCGTGGACATATTTATGTACATAGACGTACTTGGGTACGGCATTTAAAGAATGCGGCTATTTGTTTAGGGCATTTGGAAATTGTGAGATATTTACTGAACAAAGGCGCGAACCCGGATCAAAAGGCGTTATGCGGAGCCACTGCCATGCATTTCGCAGCCGAATGCGGAAATTTGGAAATCGTTAAAGAGTTATTGAAACACGGCGCAAAAATGACACGAAACGAACACGGTAAGTCATTTCACATGCGCATCCGCATCCGCATCCGCAGCAGCGCTGTATCTGTAATTGTGTAGTAGGTGTACACTGTTTCAAATGCGTACGCGTAGCTACCTATGTAATTCGTTTGATAAGCACGCAATTGTTAAACGAATATACTCGTCGCGTCATATCTACTCGTACTCGCAGAGAAGCTGCGTAGATGGGTAACTATTGTCGAGCGAGAACGTACCAAGTTATACATATATACCTATTGTATACATGCATACAAGTATCGAGTATGTAGCTATGTACATATGTAGGTACTTGGTACATACGTAATTACGTATGTAGTGAATAGCGAGTAAGAAAACGTTTACAAGTGAGTGCCTATAAGGCCTACATAGTACGAGTAAATAGTACGGGGCACCACGTAGTGAATAGGTACCGCGTATGTATATTATGTAAACCTGGCTGCGTGACTGTGCTCCTATCGTACAGTACGTATTAGTACGAGTACACCAGAGCTCCACTTACCAGATCGCCATTTGACGATTTTTCATACCGCTTAATTTCGTTTCGTTTCGTTTGTTTGTTCGCTGGCCGCCATGCTATTACTTGTAGGTTTAACACCATTGCTGGCTGGTGCGGAAAGAACGCGATTAGGTGTCGTGGAATTTCTCATTAAACAAGACGAAGTATCTTTGGCTGATAAAATAGACGCTTTAGAATTGCTGGGAGCGTCGTTCGCTAACGATAAAGATAGTTATAGTTTGGAACTGGCGCACGTATTTCTCAGAAGAGCGATGGAATACAGGTTAGTTACGTTACAAGAGAGTTTCTCTGTCTGTAGGAACGCGCTAGGTCATTTACGACGCGACGCTCTTGATTGCGGCGGCGTGCGGCTGAAGTGATTTCGGTTGATCGTAAATTTGACGCGGCTTGGCAAAAGCCACTGAGCGTTATTGGTAGATACGTATACCGCCGCTTAGCGCGTACAATATATGTGGCGCGGCGCGGCTCAACATTTTGGCAGCGCGAGAATCGTAGCGTAGCGTAGCGTCTTCCTACCAAGTCGATGAAGACAGTTGTTCGCCGATTTACCTAATACCTACCTACTTACTAACTTACATATTTGACTGCAGATATTCGGATCCGTCTAACGTATTGCGTAAGCCCAAATTCGAACCAGTTGCCGCGTACAACTATCGAGTAGAGTGCCAGAATACGGAAGAATTGGAATCGATTAAAAATAACGCCGACGAATTGCATATGGAGTCTCTTACTATACGGTTCGGCCGCTTCTACGACCAACTCTGATCGTGTTTTTTTTTCAATTTTATTTTATTTTTTTTATCGCGTATACTTCTTTTTACAGGGAACGTATTTTGGGTAAGCATAATCCGGACGTTCTTCATTCGGTAGTTTTTCGAGGCGCCGTTTTTGCCGACCATTCCAAGTTCGATCGTTGCATCATGCTGTGGTTACACGCCTTGTATTTGTCTCGGTTGAATAAAATGTCGATTACCAAAGACCTTCTCAGATTCTCGCAAGTAAGTACATGCATTAGTTGATGCGTAGGAGCGGCCGTAGCCTAGATCTACGGCGCGGCAGCAGCGTGCCTGAATTCTGCCAAGGTCAAATGCGAACGAGACCAAATCGTCGGTCGGTCGGTCTCCTCTTAATTATTTGGATGGTACCTAGCTACCTACACCTAGATAGCCAGCCCTTATGTAAAGGAAGTCTCGCCCTGCTTTTAGTCAATCTTCAAAAAAACATGCAGTTGTACAGTTTTGTGAAAGAGGGCGTCTTAATGAGACATGCGCAGCTGCCCGATAAGTCTACACCTTTCGCCTTTCCATCTTAAAAAAGTTGCTACTTGAGCGCCATCTCTGAAACGGCTCCATAACTAAACGTAAAACCAGCTCCTTTTCAACAAAATTAGCGAGACTTTTTTTACGTACCTCTACCTGTGGGCCGGCTATCTACATACGTATACATGTAGGTTAATCTACGATGGTACCTACGCAGGTGTTTTCGCAAATGGTATCCAACAGAGAGACGATAAAATTTTCTTACTTGGAAACTGTGTTATCTGCTGCCGTTGCCGAGTTGAAGAGAGACAAGGAAAAATTGCGAACAGCAACGACCAAAGACGATATCGTCATGCTTCAGGTGAGTTTCGACCTTTTATCGTATTTGCGCTTTCACGAAATACCTAGACCTACCTACGTAAATACTAGCTAGCTGAAGTACCTACATTACATTAGTTACGCGTACTTGAATACCGTACGAGTCGGTCAAGTAGCCAACGTTTGTCGTTCGTTGGTGATTTTTTTAGCACCTAACCTACTACCTAATCTATACCTACAGGATGAAATGGAAAGTAATCTGCTTTCGTCGTTGTACATCATCGGCATCGTTACCAAATTGAAATCTAAATTTACTGCCGACGAAGAGTATCGAGTGCATCGACTAATACACGAACTAGTTAATGTACAAGCCACGTCTAGGCACGGGCAAAGTTTACTTCATTTGTGCGTTGATTCTGAAACGCCTATCGATAGTTTTCACATAATCGAAGTGTGCAGGTAAACGTGCTTTATTCTTTTTCTTTTCTCGTTCTCGCTCTCGCTCTCGCTCTCGCTCTCTCCTTTGCCAAGGCCGCGGCCGCACGCTTTCGTTATGGCTCGTATTCGACGCAAGCGTTACTAACGCGACGTTTATGTTAGGTATCCGTGCGCTGAAACGACTAAATTTCTCATCAAGTGCGGAGCCGATGTCAACGCGATGGACGATTTTCGTAATACTCCGTTGCACGTGATCGTCACTTACCAACGATCTACCAAGTAAGTCTTTTATCCTCGCTCGTGCGACTTACCTTTTTACTTTACAACTGGATATTCGCCACTTGACGTGGCGTGTAAATGGTGGAGATCTAGATATCGTACTCGTACAATATTGAATAACATTACAATGCCGTCCTACTCGAGTTAAAGGAAAGAATTTTCTTCGCAGCGATTTCATGACGCTACACTCGATCATTATAGACTTGGTGGAAGCGGGCGCGCATATCGATACCGTTAATGCTAATGGAAAAACACCTTTCGAAGTGGCTACTACGGGTGAGGAACGAAACGTTTTCTACTAAACTCGTATACACATGCACATTGCACATACACATATGTACACACATATCTGCCTATTTATCCCTAAACATGGCCTATTATAAAAGGGCGCGCGTTATGCGACGACTTGTAATGCAATCTGTATCTGCACAATATTTATACATACCTACTTATCGTGTATACATATATATACATATATATATATATATATATAGTAATCTAACGTAACTTAACGTATGTGTATACTGTACAGGCGTAGCTGAAATTATTTTACGTACACAAACGAAACTAAATTTGAAATGTTTGTCGGCGAAAATCGTTCAAAAGTTTTCGATTCCGTACAACGGTATGGTGCCGAAACACTTGGAAAGCTTCATTCGTTTACACGGCGTTGGTAAGTCCAAGTTTAGTACCTATTTCTACTTATTCGTTGGGCTAGCTTCGAAGAGCAGGTACACTAATCGCGTGTTACTTATTTTTTACCCAGAGAAAAACGACGACAAAAGAGCCAAGTTTTCAGATTCATCCGTAAGAGATAAGTAAACGGCGAGCACGTATCTACCCGCATACCATATGTCGCGCAGGCCGTATACCCGCTGCTGGGTAAATTCGTTCGAAGTTGGCTGCCGCAATAACTCTGTGATTTGTATTTATTAATAATGTATGTCTTTTACTGCTCCAAGTATGAATTCACGACGAGACGTTATCGTTACCTATCTTCTTCTGTTGTCGAGTCGACTGTCGTCGTCGTGTTGTTGTTGTTGTTGTTGTTGTCGTTGTCGTTGTTCTCCTTCTCCTCTAGTGTTTACTTATAGAAACGCACGTGCGCGTTCTGTTAATTTGACGAATGTTTGTGGTTTTTTTTGTCATTGTTCTTTTTGTTCTTGTTGTTGTTGCATTTTCGTTTTATTTTGTATCGTTTGTTTGTTTGTTTGTTTGTTTTTAAATGTACCTATCTACCTAAGTATGTACCCTAAACGGACGTACCATGTACTCGTACTCGTACTTGTACTGTAATATCAATTATCTATCAGATCGTTACGTCATTCATTACATATTATAGTCGTTTATCTATTTTCGAATTTTCATTTCGGCCGAATCAAATCTTTGGTACACTCGCAGAAGGGGAGAAATATTCGAGCGATGGCGCGGCGGCCCGTCATAACGATCGCTCTTGAAGCGTCACGCCGCACCGCGCTCCGTTTGCGATAAACTGCTGACTAAGAATAAATTCCACCTGGAAGCTTACAAATACCTACTCGTACAATGGAGCGGCGATAAGTAGAAGATTTCGTAATACTATTACTCGTCTCGTTTGGTCTCGTCTGTTCGTAGTTCTTGGTAGGTAGTTTGGTAGTGACACGGCCGCCGCGCCGCACGCTGTACAGCCAGGCGAAGCGAAGCGAAGCGTGTAGCACGCGTAGGCGTGAAGCGTAACGCAAAATGCTAATAGGTACGTAGACGTACGTACTACGTAGGTATGTTGGGTATGCGCGTTGTCGTAACTTGGACTATTACATAATTTCCTACTTGAAAAAGGAGGTACGCGTACGCGACCGAGGTACGGTACAGTAGAACAAGTAGCGCGTACTCGTATGTATGATTGTACGCGTGCATACGAGTACACCTAGGTAGGAAGGTAGGAACAGTGAAAATGCCTATACTTAGACTTACCGCACTACACGTTTATCTACCTACTCGTCATTCACAGGTCTACAGGTCTGTGTTGTCTATGTAGGTGTGATAATTATGTGATCTGGTGGTGGTGGTGGTGGTGGTGGTTAGTTGGCTTACCTACCTATCTACCTAGATACTGTGTATGATACTGATACCGTATACGGCGGCGTACCCGGTTCCCCATATTGCATAATTTAGATTTACTTACGTATATTACATACCTATGTGTAAGCGCGTATATGCAACGCGCAACCAGCTACCGAACAGCGTACCCTATATCGTTGAATCCGAATATGTTAGTACGTGTGTGTGCGCGCGTGAGTATGTAAATTTCAATATGGTTGGACGCCTATCACGTATGTATTAGTATTACACGTACGAGTATTATGCGGCAGCTTAGCTTAGTACTTTATGCGCTCTTCTACGGTAACGCGAACGCGATGGTGAATAACTTTGCCTTCTCCGATAGGTACTCGTGTTACATTACATACCTAATTATCTGTTGTACGGTTGTACCTACGTAGTACGTAGGTACGTGTATTTACAATAGAAGATAGATGCGAATGCGAAGCCACCGAAACTGCCGTTTTGTTCTCGCGCCGCGAGTGCTATTCTCCAATGCTCAAGTGTTGAGTTTAGGAATACTCGTAGATGCGAACGCGCTGCGATGCCAGCCGTATTACAATGTGCGACTGGTCAACAGTTGGACGCTAAGCTAGGCGCCTAAATACTAGTAAGTAGTGTACATATGTTTTTGTTTTATTTTTTCAGCCGTTATCGTTCCATCTTGTTCACATCTTCATCTAGCAGGCATTTGGCATTAAGGGCTGATGGCGAGACCGCGACCACAATGGCCGCGATATACTCGTATGTGCAGTACAGCGGTCGCGGTCGGTGCAGATGCGCAAACGACTGTTGCCGTAGGCCTTAGCGTACACGTATCGTGGTAATACGCAGACGCACATACCTAGTTATCATCGTTTCGTCCGTGTCGTTGTCGCGATCGCAACATGTACGAGTACGTAACGCTACCGTATGCTGAAATAACGACGCGTTTGCAACGACGGCGGTCCACGTCGGCGTCGTTGCCTCTTCCACCGCCTCCAACGCCGCATCTTCTCGGATTTTACACAATTACCAGGTAAGAATGTAAGATACCTAATTATTTTCTGTACAGTACAGTACGGTACGGTACGGTACAGCTAGGTAGTAGGTGTATGTACAGTTAGGTACTCTACTCGTACCTGCTCGCATTATTTTTCATGAATTTCGACTTGTTTTCTTTTCTACGCGGCTACTTAACTGCTCAGTGCTCAGGCTAAAGTACGAGTATCTATACCTACGAATAGCGTATAGGTACCTACATTTGCAAAATGTAAAAAAAGGTTAAATCGCGACTTGCACGTCCATCCTCCACGCTTCCTACACATTTACGGAAACATACCGAACTAGAAAGTACTGGTACGCGCACCGCACTACGTAGTACACGAATCTACGAGTATTACCTACCTCTACCTAACTGTACCTAGCACCTACCTAAACACGCGTTGCGTTCCAAAGTCATAAGTATTGAGTATCTATCTGTATCTACCTACAACTACATACATTCTACAATAAGGTACCTACACCTAGCTAATGCTAATGTGCTTACTGCTTAGGACAGCTACAGCTGAGTGATGCAATCGTCATGGTTTGTTCGCAGGATAAATCCGCTTTTTGTCGATGACCGCGATGAAAAATACGCTAAATCTACGAGTACAACCGCAATAAGATGGCGTAGTACTGCCGACGAAATTGATTGGCGTTACTCGAGCGGCCACGGCCTCGGCAACGGAAACATGATCGCAGCATACGCTACGAAACGAAATTGCCATTTCGTACCGAGATCGACTCTTTTGGTTACCGTTCAACCAACAGCGTACGGAGGCCGACGCGAATGCCGGTGCCGGTGCCGGTGCCAGAGCCAGCGTCGATGCCGTCGCCGCCACTGTAACACTGACGTTCGCAAACAGCGCATATTGTCAATTCTTTGCGAGCGCTATAAGAAAACACCGTACCAGTGCGACGCAATTCTTTTACTTCGCTCACGAGACGGAATAAACGACGACGACGACGACGACGAAGACGACGAGTGCTCGCGAAACGGAAACGCTAGGCTGACAGCGAGCGTCACGCCGCCGACTCATCTTCGAGAATCTCGATGTTGTTCGCACCGCATCGACGATGAACGCGTTATTGTGAAAAATAATTCGCTTCGTTCGTCTTGTTCGATTTCGATGATCAGCTCCAGCTGCATCTCCAGTTACAGCTCTGCTTCGCGTTCCGCTTTATCCTTCGCTTCCAGATCGCAATCACCGTCGGCGTGCTTCTGTTTATCTTCGTTGATCGTCGATCGACTACCAGCAGCACCAGCGCCAGCGCCAGCGCCACGACCACCAATCAGCTCGGCGGCCAAACTAAGCGATGCCGGCTTAGTCGCATTCGCTCGACTTCGTCCTCTGCTGCAGCAGCCGCCGGTGCGACCGCCAATCGCAGTCGTTTACGGTCGAGTTCGTTACCAATTACAACGATGTGCCCGCGTACGAACCAGCATCGTCGATTGGTATGAAAAATCACGTCAAACGATTATTCCGCCGCCACCATCGCCGTTGCCGTCTCCGCCTTCGCCTTCGTCGGCTAGTCCGGTAATTAATTTTACATATTTATCGTTTGTTGTACTGTACTGCTTTGCTTAGCGCTTACCTAGTACCTAGTACCTAGTAGGTATCTAGACCTACTACCTATCATTTGATCGCACACGCCATCGAGTATCTAACGCGCATTACTTCACTCGTAAATAAAACGTCGTCTACTAGCTGAGTAGACCGTAGAGTTGGACGACGCGACGCGACACTTTTTGCTTTTTCGAAATTACAGAACTGCGTTGATTTGCAATTGGATTACGCTTACGCCGGCTGGCCAGATTTCACGTTAGACGTACAGCAAGCTGAAAAAGTTGTAAAAACCATCAGGAGTAGAAAGAAGCAAAGACGCTGGTGCCGGATAATAACGTGTTTCGCCGGTTTCGCTATTCTTCTACTTTCAGTAATGCTGTTCAGCATGCTGTTGACCAGAGGCGAAAAACTATTCGGTCCTCTATGATGTGCTGCCGCACCAGTGCGGCCCGAATATTTTGATGGTATTATTGTTCCATAATATGATGCGCAAGTAATAAATACACGTACCTACGTATAGTATTTATACTCGCTGGCGCGGGCTGAACAAGGTACACGTACACGCTTCTGTCAGTATACATAAGAAAATAAAAAATAGGCAATTTTATTTGAAAAACCAACAGATACCCAGTATCTAGGTAAAACCTCATACGGATCTACACAATTAGGTACCGCATTTATGGCGTACAATTCTTACGTAAAATGTTATACTACGCGTACACAGGTAACTAAACTTGCTGTAGGTAAAAGAAGGTACCTAGAGCTACCTTCCCACTGGATAAATACCACGAGGCGCCACAATAATAATAACACCAAGTTGGTAGGCAGATAGGTACTGGGTAGGTAGGTAGGTAGGTAGGTAGGTAGTTAGGTTACGATAAATGGCTCCGGTGTATTCTGGCGCTATCGCGTATACCTTACCTACCTAGCTAGTATGTAGCTAGAGCTACCTAAGCGTGGATCACCTCGTCCAATTTAACATCGTCGCGGCTAAGCGGCATTTCGTCTTCGTCGAGTAGCTGTTGCGTGAAAGCTAATCCGATCGTGTACGGCGCTTTTCCGCCATTCTTTTCGCAATAGCCGCGCAGATAGCTGTCGTAATATCCTTTGCCACGACCCAAACGAGAACCGCTTTTGGTAAATGCCCGACCAGGCACAATCAGAAGATCTAAGCCACCTATACGTAACATCGTACTCGTATGTATATTGCGTATACTAATGCCATTATATACTCGTAGCAGTGTTTCACCGTTTGTACGTATAGGCAATACGTATACGGTATAGGTACGCTAAATTGACATTGACAACAACGCGAAATACTAACCCGAATCGAGAGCTTCTTCCCGAACGTCATTTTCGCATGGTTGAGAAATGTTCCACTTGGTTTTCGGCAGAAAATTTCTTTCTTCGTAACTATTCATCTTTACCATTTCCATCGAATCGTAATTATACCTGCGTAATAAAAATAGGTACCGAGGTAGAGGTACCTAGTACCTACATATCTATCTAGGCCTATACCTAGCTAATTTATTATTTAGGTAATTTATAAGAGACAAGTTTGAAGACTTGCGCGCTCGTTTACCGCGGTATAAAGCAAATCTTTTCATCGCTAAATATACGCTTCAAAATGTCGTCAGTCTGAATTTCATCCGGTAAACTGAGGTAGATTCCAATTCTGGAGGCCAACAGATATCTTCGGTGTTGAATAAGCTGTACCCGAGAATAAAACAAAATTTTAAAATAAAATATGGTCGACAATAAGCTACCTACAATTTCAGCGGATACCTACTCACTTACCTTATCGGATACTCGATTGGATTGCCATGATTTCTCATCGGTACTCATTAGCGATAAGGTTTTTTTCATATCTCGACGCAACGCATTTTTCGCAGCTACAATGCTACTTGCAGCGGCCATCGTCGTCATCCACTTTGCTGTAAGGAGAATCAGAAAAACCAGATCTTACTCTTTTAGATATTCGAGATGCAAAAATCGTGCAAAGATATCTAACAAGCGAGGGGTAGTTTGAGTCTCGAAAGTGTGCGAATACCTATTCGATGTCAATATTATACCTACACAGTACACACTACATCAGACAGGCTCTGATGCCTTCCTTCGTTCAAAGGTGAATCAGATGAGTAAAGTGGTAAGATAGGTATATCTAAACACGCGTCACCAAGTCAGCTACGTCGCTGTTTTACATTTTAAAGAAGAAGAAGAAGAAGAAGAAGAAGAAGAAAAGAGATCTCGGACCAAAGAGACACCCGATGGTACCTATCCTACCAAGTAATTGTAGCGCGAATAAATGCTACCTAGATAATTTGCACAAATTCGTTCAACAGTGAATTGCAAATTGTAACAATATGATTCGCGAAAGGCATACGCTTACCTAAGACCCATATAGGTAGGTTAAGTAAGTACACATACATAATACCAGCAAGATCCGATTAGGGTTGCGCGTAAATATGGAATAGGTACACATAGAAACGGCATAAACACCAACTTACTATGACTCGCTAATATCTATAATCTACTTAGGTACCTATCTAGTAACTACGAGTAGTATAGGTAAGCAAGTAGCGACCTAACGACCTGAGATAATTCCGCGCTGATAATCGAGAAAGAAGAAATGCGCAACAACGTAGGTAATAAAATGTTCTTTCTCTTGCTTCGATAGTCGACGTTAATGGTAGAGAGACTCGCGGTGTTCAAAAGTCCTACATGAAAAAATAAGTACACAAATTCGAAAAAAATCGAACGTACACTAGAAATTTCTTCATCGACGCGGACAGCAAAGCGTATTATTAATCAAATATATTTTCTTAGGTACCTAGACCTACTACCTATCTGATATATACCTACATCGTTTATCAGAATTCAGAATTTGGAAAGGAAAATTCAAGGTAATAAGCGTGCAAGATTTCCTCAAGTCAAAATATTTTTAGGTGATCTACTATCCTACGGTAGGCTACTAAGTAATAATAACACAATTCTTCGACCGCCTAATAGGGTGGAAAAAAATTTTAAAACGAAAAAAATGAATCGATCGTTATCCTACACTCAATACTGAATCATTCGCGCTTTTTTAATTAATGCCTCATGCCGTCATGCGCAAAACTTGCGAATACCGCGCAGCTTAGTTAGGTTAGGTAAGTCTAAAGTCTCTGTGAAAAATAAAATTGATAATAAGTATCACGGTTCACGCGGAACGCGGATGACTTTCAAGTTCCATTTTTAGTTCAGCTATGGCTTATTGGCAATGGTCAAGAAGTTGGTGGGTTCTTTTAAGTATACCTACCTATAGCGTTGTCCTATCCGTCGTAGCCTACGAGTTGAAATTGAAAATTTTCATTCGACAGATTGACACTAAAGAGTAAAAACTTGGTTATACTTAATACATATGCAAATGGAAAAATTCTCCGATCCTCGATTCTGACATTGTATACGGTCGACAAGGTTAGGTTGAGTTAGGTACCCACATCGAGTGCGTCTCGTCTTCGTCCGTCTCTTCGGCCAATGCCAATGTACATACGTTAATCGATCGTGCGTTCCGCGTTCGTTCATATATCGTGCCTATTTCACGTCGATTATTTTACTATATACTTTGATTACATAATTATGTATAGATAACGTACGTAAGTAACGTAATCTTACTTCATTAACAGAAACAATGCGAATCTATGCGAATCGTAACATTTACTGTTGAAAATATTTAACTACAATGTACATACATACCTACCTATTTAGTACACACAGTCACAGTCACATCACATCGTCCGGGGGGAGCGCAATACTTAAATTCAGTAATCAAAACACGATTTCAGTCTCGACCTAGCTATAGACAGTCGTGTCATTAATCAAGCATTTGTCAGTCGACCAGTCGAGCTGTGACTGTGAGTTGTGTTGCTGAATAGTTGCTGACACAACAGGAAAAAAAAAGAAATGAAAAAGCAAACAAAGTCAATGCATAAACCTTACATAAACCTACAAAGTACAAAATAATACAAACAATCATAAACCCAACATAAACCAAACCGCAGACCGTAACTGGTACCGAAGCCGTAACGCCTAACGCATACCGTAGTCCGTAACCGAGCACTGTCATGCCTTCATGCCATGCCTGTCCACCGTTCCGTCCACCGTCCTCACGTCATAGATCTCACGTCCTATCCATTTGGATTATGTTTGGATGCGTGACTGCGTGCCAATGGTGCCAACCTTTGAGTAATGAGTATTAAATATTATAATATGGAGTGGAAGCAAAATGTAGCTTACCGTGTATAGAGTGTGCTAATCTTGCAGCTGGAGCGAAATTGTGCCAGGGATGATAACCGTTATTTTTTTTGTTTCTGGTTATGGGTTATGGATCACCAGTACACCAGATGACATAACACTCATAAAATGGTTTCTGGTTACGTACAGGTTATGGTTTCCCAAAATGAAATAAATGGTTACTGGTTTCTGGTTATGGATTCTCATAAAAGTTAAGGGTTTCTAGTTACTGGTTACGGTTATATTCAAAAAATGGAAATAGAGGATCAGTTACTGGTTACTGGTTACGGTAACTGGTTACGGTTTCA
>FIZV01001111.1:0-10046 GCA_900050545.1 Trionymus perrisii | reverse complement strand
GTATTTAGATAATAAAACTTTGAAAATTTTTGAAAATTTACAATTTTGTAAAATTATTAGATCATTAAAAATTAACGAGTTTTAAAAATTCAGAAATTTTAAAGAATTTTTCAATTTGTAAAAATTTAATATTTTTGAAAAAAATTCAATTTTTGAGAAACTGACAGTCTTTGAATATTTTTAAAAATTCGATATAATTTCTGAAAATTTGTCAGTTTTTATGAAGATGGCAATTTTTAAAAATTATGATTTTTTTGATAATTCCGTAATTTTTGTAAAATCAATAATTTTTGTGAATTATTGAATTTTTAAAAAATCTGCAATTTTAAGAAACTGACTATTTTCAAAAATTTGGCAATTTTTAAAAATTCTAAAATTTTGGAAAATTTTGCAATTTTTAAAAATTCAATAATTTGTGAAAATCTGACAGTTTTTGAGAAAATGACAATTTTTAAAAAATGATGCTTTTTGACAATTCCGTAATTTTTGTGAATTTTAGAATTTTAGAAAATTGAGCGATTTTGAGAAATTTGATAATTTTTGAAAATTTTGAGATTTAGGCAATTCAATAGCTAGTTTTGAATATTTTCTCCTAATTCTTAGCTGAAAATTTGATTTAAATTTTCAAGTGAAGATTTTAAATGAATCTTGAACTGAACATCATTTAAAAATTTATTACCAAACATTCTGTGTCAATTTTCAATAAGAAATTTTGATAGATTTTCTTTCTCATATGTATGTTTAATTTCAATTTTTAAATGCAGATTTTAAATTAATTTGAAACTGAGGATTTCGTCTAAATTTCTATAGGAAGATTTTGATTAAATTTTATACCAAAAATCTGTCTAAATTTTCAAGTGAAGATTTAAAATCAGTTTTCAAATGAAGATTTCACCTGAATCTTTAAGTGAAGATTTAGATCGGATTTTCAACCTGGAATTTATTCAAATTAAATTTTCGAGTGAAGATTTCAAATCAATTTTGAGCGTGAAGATTTCCTCTAAATTTTCGAACGAATATGTGATCTCGATTTCTGAGCGAAGATTTCAAATGAATTTTGAACTAAATTTTTAAGTGAAGATTTCAAGTCAGTTTTCAAGTGATGGTTTCTTTCAATTTTTCAACTGAATATTTGGTCTGAATGTCCTGTCAAGATTTTGATTACGAGTACATTTTCAACCTGAAATTTGTTCAAATTTTCAAGCTAAGATTTCAAATGCGTTTTTAAATTGAGGATTTCCTTCTACTTAAACTAAAGATTGTAGACTTTCATGTTCCATGGGTTGAATTTTTAATTTTTGAGTGTGCTTAATTTTAATTAATTACCATTTATGAACAGAAATTTTTAGAAAAATTAAAAGAATTTGAACTTTTAAACAATTGAAAAAAAAAATTGTGTAATTAGAACTTGAAAATTTTTAAAATTTAAATTTAAAAAAAATGTATTTTTTTCAGGTAGTCTTATGGGGATTTTAGTTTTGTTTCTTTTGATGGCATATAGGTGGTGGAATGGGGAATTCTTTTCTAATATTTCTAAGAACATGGCAGTTTATGCATCAAGTACTGAAAATTTGACAATTTTAGAAATTTTTTTTAAAATATAACTTTTTTGAAAATTTTGTAATTTTTGTAAAATTAATAATTTTTGTTAATTAGAGAATTTTGAAAAAAACCGGCAATTTTGAAAAATTTTATAATGTTTGAAAAATTTTAAGTTTTTGAGAAACTGGCAATTTTGAAAAATTTGACGATTTTAAAAATTTTGAAAGTATTATGGAAAATTTTGCAATATTTAAAAATATTAGGTACAATTTCTAAAAATTTGATAATTTTTAAAATGGCGGGTATCGTGAAAACCAGGCTTCGGGTGAAGGAGGTCGAAATCGATTTTTTGGTCGATTCGGATAGAGAATTTCATGCTGAATCGAATGAGCTTCTGGGAAGTCTCCTAGCTTCAAAATTGACCGAGATACGGCGCTTTGAAGTTAAAAAAATTTTGGACATTGTTTTTTAAAAACTCGAGAAAAATTAGTTTGAAAGTTTTGAAACTACTTTTTCAAAAAAAAAATTATTATGAGGCTGTTGAAAGTTTGATGAATGATTTCTTAGTGGGTTCTTATACAGAATTTAACGCTGAATCCGATGGTATGCTTGGAATTTACGTACGATAAAAATTTGATGACATTATGGTGTCTTAAAAATTTTTTAAAATTGGGGATTTTTTTTTTTCAATTTTGCGTGTTTTTTAATAAAGAAATTTTTTTTAATGATGTTAACAGTTGATTCTGAGTAAAATTTCACGCCGAATCGAATGGTGAACCTAGGATAATCGCTAGTGGAATATTTAAAGAGTTACCGACAACTTTTATGGCCATTTTTACCACACAATTATTTATTTTTCAAATTTTTAGTTCAAATCGAAGTTTTATTTGCAAATTTGAAATGAAATCACAAATAAATCCGAATCAACGATGTTTTCATCAAAAAACGAAGTATATCGCTGTAAAAAAAAGATTGCTGAAAAAAATTTTGCTATAAAAAGAAAGAAAAACCTGAAAAGTTTTGATGAGTATTATTAAAAAAAAATATAGTACAAAGTTAAATTTTTCTTTTTATTACAAAAATAAATGAACAAGAAAATGATAACTCAAAATTATAAAACGTTGATTTTACACGTATTGATCCAAAAAATAATAGAAATTTCTATAAAAATTATACTGCTAGAAAATTGAAATGAAAAAAATAATTCAAAGTCTTAAAAAATAATTATAAAAGAAAGTGTATGATTATCATCGTAGGTGCAATCTCATCTTAAAAAATCTCATAACTAGGAAGGACAACGACATTGGATGAATGAATTTTCTTCTTTGGCACAACTCCTTCGATCTCATTTTCAGTGCTTTTCATTCGTTTAGCGGTCGTTTTTACAACGCATTTTTTCGGCTCATCTTCGGCGTTTTTCTTTTGTTTTTTTACGAGGCTTTTCTTCGGAATATCTTCGGCGTTTTTCTTTTGTTTTTTTACGACACTTTTCTTCTGAATATTTTCATCGTTTTTCTTCTGTTTTTTATCTTTCTTTTTGCCAATATTCTCATTTTTTTCAACATCTTTGCTCGCATTTTGATATTTTCTTGGTCGACCTCTGCCCTTCTTTTTTGGTGTAGACGATGCTGTAGGCTCGTCCTCTGTCCCTGCCTCCGGCATTTCAACAATTACGTAATCCTCCAGGAGTAACGCCAGTGGTTTCGGACATAGAATATCCTTCGCTTCTTCAGAACAGAAAGGACGTATTTTTTCAAAGATATAAAGCTGACGTTCGGGAGATAAGCCAGTGGGAAACAACTGATTTACTGGCATTGAACTAAGTACCAAATCTTCGGGAAACAAACGAAACATACCGGTTTCGCCACCTGCATCTTCTTGATATTTAATGCAACCTTTCCACTCCTCACTGAAATGGAAGTGCGAGTATGTTGTTATTTTCGGTAATGGCTTCAACTTCATGCTGGTGAAATACGAATCCCAATCGCATATAGCAACATGCACATCTCCTTGTTCACTTCCAGTAATCACACTTCGATTTAGCTTCTTATCGGGAGTTGAAGATTCGATGATATCGCTGAATTATTTCAACGTGTTCGCCGGAGTATGTCGAAATACTTTTTTTATTAGTCCAAAAGCAAAGTCACATCCGAACTTTGTGTGGCCGACTGGGAGAAATGAATACGTTATCCGTTTGTTGAAACCAGCGAGTATCCTCCAAGCGAAATATGCGAGGGCCGTATTATTTTTATTTTGCGTGGGCATGCAAGTGTTGTTCACCATAAGTGGAGTTGGTCAGGAAGTGATCCAGAAAGCTGACGATTGAATTGGCTCCTTTGGTTACGTTTACTGCTTCCGGAATTAAATAATTTGCCTGCGACTGATCTGTGTGGCACATAATTCCAAAAATACCAACTTTGTACGGCGTGAGGAAGTATATGGGACCGGGCTGTTGTGGGGATGAAGGTAAATTGATCTGCTGCGCGTAATCAAAAGATACGTGAACGGTTCCTTCGTACGAATTGGGACAATAACTTCCACGGCGATCCTTATCAAGTTCCGCGGTTTTGAATTTGACTCGGCTGTCCTTGATCTCGTTGGTATAACTTTTCCTCTCCAATTCGACCTTTTGGAGATGCCTTTCGCATTCTCTGCAACAAATTAAATCATTAAGAAATTAATAATACACTGTCTAGTCAATTTGTTCACATTTTCAAGTAAAATAGTTACATACTTGTAAAAATTCATTTTCGTTTCGATATCTGCTCCTGCCAGAATCGATTTCGATGTATAACTTTTTTGGCATGTAGCACAAAGGTCGCTTCGCGGAATCTGAATAACGATATTGGAGCAGCAATGGGCCCATAGTCGCCGAAATAGTCTAAGGCTTACAACTTTTTGCTCTTGCCCTTCTTCTTGCATTTCTTCAAACGCTGATACGTATTTTTCGTAAATGGTTCGTTTCGTTTCTTGACTCGGAAGGAGTTTTAGCATTGCGGTACGAGTTGCTAACTTTCCTGGCATGAAAAGGGCATGGTCTTCGGCGTAGTTTCGCAGATATTTTACAACATATTCTGTACATTCGAACGAAGTTACTTTGGGAGATTTACGTGTAGAGTTACCATGCAGCTTCTCAATAACACCTTCTGATTTATAGACGCGGAGAAGTCTCTCAAATCTTGTTTTACGAATATTGTGAGCGAAAAGAAACACACTGCGACAAACTGGAACACCATGGATTGTGTAATGAAATTTTCCTCTCTGTCGGCCACCAGTTCTGTCTCGCATGATGAATAGCACCTTCGACGTTGTACATACATCGAATAATACCAAGTACGATAGTATCAAGGAGATTAATCCCATTTTCTCTGTAATCCAAAGCCATGCTGTCAACTTTATACATTTTTAAATCAGATGGTCTGAACGATTCGACACAATTATCAGGGCAACATCCATCTTCGATGAACTTTGTTACTTCTTCAGTGATCGAATCATCTTTTTCTACCAAGTCCAAGTAGTTCTAAACACACAAAAGCGTAACTTGTTAATAACTTCATTTTTATGTAGTAACATTACAAATTATTGGTCATTAAAATGAACAGTATGCATTCTCGAAAGTAAAACTTACCCAGATTACAACGGTATCATCGTTATCAGCATCTGAACGTTCAGCTGTTACTTCCTAGAATACGAATGATTTGAATCAATAAAATATGACTTTATGAGAAGCCTTAATAAATAATGTGTGTAACAGGAAGGCGAATAAAAGTATTATTTCGATCATACATACCACGTCGTCTATTCCGAGCTCAACAGATTCTACATCGGATTCAGAATCGTAGTTAGTGTTATCAGCTTTCTTAGGTGATATGTTTTTGAAATCATACACTTCTTGCAACGCTTCTGTTAAGTCTTGGGTAGTATTATCGTCGTAATCTTCCATTTTTAACACAAATAGTTCAAGAAAAACATCTAATTTTTCATTATTAATTGAATAAGAACTGAATTTGTAAAGGAGCAACCGGATCGTGGTGTGTATAGTGGTGCGCTAGCGGCGAAACAACGGTGATAATAATACATAAAAGCAAGGTCTGGTGAAGAATTTTTTAAAACACTGCGCAAAATGAAAGAATAGGTAAAAAAATAGGAACTTTACCGAAAATAACGTGAATTTTCGTTTAGAAAGCCTAAACTGCTTTCCTCAAGGTTAAAAAAATGTTTTCACCCGAAGCCTGGGTTTTCAGATATTCACATTATGACGAAAAAGTGGGGGAAAAACGTTCGATACCTAAATTTCCCATACATACCATGAAAGTAGATGGAATAAGCTACCTTATTCCGCAAAAAATAATTTTTGCCCAAAAAACTTTTTTTTCCCGTTTTTTGCTCTCCTGAAAAAAAAAAGTTTTTCACCCGAAGCCTGGTTTTCACGATACCCGCCACATATTTTGTTTAATTGTTCTGTTTTTAGAAAGCATGCAAAGCCTCACTAACATCTGTATTGGCAATACAACAGTTTCGAGCTCTAATCGAAACTTTAGAATATCAGTTCACCGCTAGTGCCCCTCAGTTTCATAGTCCAGATGTTATGCCCAAAAATATCACTGCTAAATTCCAAAACCGAATTGCTCGATGGAAGTGGATATTAACGTGTAGCAAGGATCCACGCGCTATAAAGATAAGAGATGCAGTTCGGGCGTTCGATGCTGAAGATCATTTCTGTATATTGATGTCTTCACTGTTTACGAACTGTTCGAAAAGTATCCATACGCCAGGCCATAAACCATTACAACCACATGAATTGTACGAAGAGTTAATTAATAATGAAATTGCAGTAGATGAATGGAGCAAATCGGTAGTTTCTATAATTGTGTATGATTTAGTAAGTGTTCCATTATTAGGTTAATCAAACTAACTAATGTTAATAATATTTATAAAAATGGAGAAAATCTGTAATTGGTATAATTTTGTATGATGTAGTAAATGTTTCATTATTTCGTTCATCGAACTACCTACCTAACGTTAATAATATTTATAAAAATAATAAAAAGGAATATTTTCATGAATAAAAATTGTTTTTTGTTCGGTGTTGAGGGATTATGAATAATTCAATGATGGAAGGACAAACGAGAACAGAACTTCATTTGTATAATGTCGATGCTAAGTTCAGTCATTAATTCAATAATTCAATTCATCATCAGTTCACTTTCACAGTTTCACTGTTCAGTATGGTTCTACGGTGTCATTCATACCTACAGATTGAGATTTCAAAATAAAATTTAATTTTGTAACGCTAATAATTGAAATGCATTTTTATGCCCAACATTTTTAATTTTTTACGTCAATCGAGTTTGAGACGTGATACAGATTGTTTTTATAAATTCTATTCGCGAATGCAGTCTTTTCCAGAAATTTTCATCTTAAAAAATGAAAATACCTAACAATAGATTTCACATTACAGTCCACTTAGCCATACAAAAGTTTGTTTAAAATATTAAAAAATAAAAGTCTATTACACATCCAAACAATAATAATTAATTATAATAAAAATGATTCATAAATTTGTTTCCTTCGTGATTCGTGTCATGATAAAAAGAAAATTTCCAATGAAAATTTAATCAAAGGAGAAAGAATGATAATTCGAAATTCGATAGGTTTGTTTCTATCAGTTCTTTGTAACACAAAAGTAAGCTATCTAACTCATCGCTGTATTACATTGATGAAAAAATAAACCTGAGAATGAATTCAATTAGAAACTCAACGAGCACATAATGATACCACTCTGAGGGCAAAGCTCGAGTATAATTTGACAATCAGCCGCGCTATGATGAATGTATATCGACTACTATGATTAAGATTTTTTTCATTTAGTTAAACACACCACACGGTACCTAGAGAGTACGTTATAATACCCTATACCATGCCTATACCATTGATGATGGCAGCCGGAGCCGCCAACGTGTGTGCGTAAATTACAATTATTAAAACGACTTTTATTTTAATTAAGCAATTGAAAGAGAAGAAGCGAATTTACATTTATGTGTAAATACGTGCGTACGGCGAGTATTAGCTACACCACATAGAAGACCGGTATTATTTGAAATGATAATATCGTTTATTCAACACCTTAATCTTTTTACACTTGTTTGATTCGCGTGTCCGAAGCCGAACCTGCCGCTACGGAGACTACTTCGTGCGATTAAATTAATACTTTAAAATCGGCATTAGAACGATTAATTAATAATTATGTAAATGAATCGAATAAATTGATAAGTTGTTAACGTATAATCATAAATAGTCTATGTGTATTTTACTTTTTAAAAAGTACCCGCCAAAGCTACAAAGATACATATAATGGGCAGACTATACAAAGTACATACAAATTATGTCTCCATGTCCATACGGTTAATAAATAAATTCAATACTTTAAAATGTTCGATATAACTTGGATGAGATGCTGTTCGTTAAGAATGGAAGCTTCAAGCTTCAAGATGGTAAACGAATATAATTTTGACTCACCTTAGTGTTGAACTTCAGTTGGTCGAAGCAGACTTTCGTAATCACTATTCAAACACATTAAACAACCTTGTCGATGTAAACTGCATTTTGTTGGCGAAAAATTAATAAAACTATCCTAACCGATAAAACTTTAGCAAAGTACGCAATTGCACGAAATAAAAACACGACAAGAACAGAACTGACTACGACGTACTTTCAAAAGCTGGATGCCCGGGATGCCGGACACAATTGCACATTTTCACTTTTTTTCGCATATTTTTGACTTTACTTACGTAATTTTTAATCGGTAACATTTATTATGCAAGTGAAATCAGGGTTGCCAAGAGGGTAGATTTTGAATTGGCTACTATCGTGTTTATCATTTCATTTCTATTGATAAGGAAATGACAATATTTTTATTTTTTATTAATTTTCAATTAAAATAATATACCTAATAAATAAGATTGTTAATTTATCGTTGGAATAATGAAAATAAAGAATCCTTTTGAAACTTACGAGCCAGTTATTCTTATTCTACGATTTGAATTTTTAGAATCTTCTTGAACATCTGAATCTGAATGAAGTTATAAGTAAATCATACTTAATGTGGAAAACTGCAAAGAGCAGTAAGTTCAAAAAATTGAAAAAAACGAGCTTTGCAGCTGCTGGAGTGTAATTTTATGATTAAAATCGCACACACTAGTTTATAAAATAGTTTGTATGGAACGAACTAGAACGATGGTTCTCAAATCTTTGAATAATTCGTTGTGAATTTGACCGAATGAAATTTGATCAAAGTAGAATTCTAAAAACAACTCTGACTTGTTTTGAGAGTCTGTTCTGAAAACCATAATGAAGGCAATGAAACTATGAACTTGATAATTTTCACTGGAATATTATGAAATTGAAGTTAAACCGTGATAGTATTGAATTAAAGTGTTCTTGTATGGGTGGAATTGAGTAGTTCCACAACAGTATGTTGTTATCAGTTTATTAATCGTCATATTACTGATTGCAGATACTCAACACTTGGGCCTACGATCGATTAAATCGAATATTTCAAAAATTTGAAAACGCAATATCGAAGCTAAAAATCTGGAATTCTTTCAAAGCTCTTTTAGCTTTGGTTCATCCAATCCAAACATAATTCTACTCCAGAAGCTATGATCCTTCTAAATAAATATCCAAGTACAGCACTAATATCAGAAGTACCTAACTAACTATAGTATAAGACTAAACATACGAAACAATACAAGCAACGAAATGACACAATACCCCATCACAGTAGCTAGCTAACACAAGGAGAATAGCCTAACCATACAAGAAAACCTATTGAAAGAATTATCTATCAATTCGTAGGCTTCAATGAGCACATTGTGTCGTTCAAATGTTCAAATAAAAGCCAAATGTGGTTCGTTGCACTGTATAAGGTTTTTAGAAACAAGCCCTAACCCCGAAGCAACGAAAGGTGTTCAGGATCAGAATGTCAAGAAGAGGAGATACGTGAACACAATGTACTTCGATGAACGCATTGCTATAGTTTACTATAAGATACAATCGACAAGACTAGACGACTAAAAAAAAAACAACAGTAATATTTTCCCCTTTTAACGACAAATAATTAAAAACATTTCGAAACACGTACGTATAGTGTAACCCTTTCATGAGGCCATGACCTATTGAACTTTGATTTTTTTCAAAACAACGTTAACAAAAACGAACTGTAAATAAAACTGAGCAAGCTAAGTACTCGTATGGATCGTAGATTTTTTTTTAAATCTTAGTTTGAAAGTACGAAATTTTCATTTTATAATATCTTATTTTCAATTTTTCAGTTTATTATTAAAAATGAAAAATATTTTTTTCAATTTTTCCAAAATTTCAAAAGTGAATACCTATTAAAAAGAAAAAAAAATGAAGAAAAATTCAGAACTTTAAAAAAAGGTAAAAGAATTTTTCAAGATTTTTTCTGAGATTTTTTCTAGTAAAATTTTTAACAATAAAAT